>VWZT01001382.1:109227-122189 GCA_013397055.1 Pachycephala philippinensis | reverse complement strand
CGCGGCCGCCCCGCCGCCCCCCGCCCGCCGCACTCACCACGGGCGGCCGCAGCTGCACAGGTTGCCCATGTCCTCCTTCCCCCATGGAGCCGCAGCGTTCTCTGGGCAGGCACAGCTTGTATTTCCTGGTTCCTGCTCGGCCCCGGCTGCTCCCAGGGAGTGTCAGGCAGTGTCGGGTTTCGGCGCTGCGCTGGCCCCGTGTGCCATCTACCGGGGATGTCCCGGGGCCGCGGCGCCTCCGGCTCCCGCGGGGGACAGGGCACGGTCCCGAGTGCCCCCCGGCGTCACCCCGCGGCTAAAACTCCGTTCTGTCACTCGGACGGCGGCCGTGCCTCCGCTGCCCCTCCGCTGTCCCTCCGCTGTCCCTCCGTCCCCCCGGCCCGGCCCGTCCCGTCCCGCTGGTGCCAGCGGTGATGCAAAAGGAGCCGGAGGAGGGACTTCAACCGAGAGGAGAACCCCCATGGTGGGAGCCCCCAGTGCTGTCCCTGCCGCCCGTCCTCGCACCTCGAGCGGGGTGCCAGGAGAACGTGTGGCACGTGTAGCATCACCTGGGAACGAGCGGATTTCTTGGAGTTCTCCTCACAGCTGAGCTCTGCTGCTGCTGATGATGACCCACAGCCTCAGGGACGGTGGAAATCCACTTTTTTAAAGCTACCCGGATAAAAGTGTTCAGTTCTGTGCCTTTGAGAGTGGCAGGGTCCCAGGAGGGCCCTCACGTCCTTAAGGAGCTGCAGGACAGTTCTCGGGCTCAGCCTCAGTGGGTCAGACAAGAACAGGGACGTGCATTTCACCTCCCTGCCCCTGGTGAGAGCCCTTCAGACTGTCTGGCCTGAGTGACCAGAGCCCTGGTCATTCCTGGACCTAATGGTTAGGTAATTCCTGAGACCTAATCCCAGGCAGGTCTAAGAGCACAGATACTCCTGAAAGATACCATTGTAATGTAATTCTTGAGCAGAAACTCTGCCCCACAGCTTTGGCTCGGCAGTCAGCCCCAGATCTGTGCAGGTCTGATCCCTCGAGGGGTGTCCTGACAAGGGGGTGAGTTTTAATTCACCTTTCTGTGACAGGAGCTGGCCCTGGTTCCCCACTCCAGGTGTGCCCACACTCTCAGCCAGGCTCACAGCACCATTTATCACCTGCCCAAGGGCAGAGCAAAGCTTGGCTCTGTCCAGGAGTGGCAGGGGGAGAAGGATTCTGCTTTGGAAGGATCTCAGCTGACTCCTGGGTGGGCTGCACCGTGACCTGCAGAGCATGAGCCTTGCTCTGGCACTGCCCCTCAGCTTGGGGCTGGAGAAACGGCACAGAATTTAGGATTAGGTTTATGCAGGCAGCTGGGATTCAGTGCTGGTGCCGTGTTCTCAGGGTCCTGCAGAGTCCAGGTGTTCCCAGGAGCCTGTCCCTGCCTGGGAAGCTGCAGACTGTGTCTCTGGCCTTGCCACAGACACTGTTGTTTTAACAAACCAGCGCCTGTTTTGATTTCTGAGATAACTTGGGCTTTGTTGCTTTGTGGGGAAGGAGAAAAAAGAAAAGGCCGGGAGCCTGTTCCCATCAGCCTCTTTCACAAATACTGGAGCTGCCGCTTCGAGCTCCACCAGAGAAACAGAAAAGCACCAAAAACATTGGCAGGGCCGGGGAGCGCTTGGCTGCCACTCCGCATTCCCTCCCCAGGCTGTGTCTGCGGGGATGGGAGCGGGCACGGCTCCCTGCACAGCCTGCCAGCCTGCGGGGACAGCAGCGGGGACAGCCCTGCCCGCCCCGGGCACTGCCAGCTGACACAGCTGGGACACCGGCACAGCACCGCTGCCCAGCAGGGGAGAACCAACTCAGGGCAGAGCAAAAACGGGGCCAGGAAGAGCTGGGGAGGGCACGGAGTTGTGTGGTCACTACTAATGCTGGGCATCTCTATGGCAGGAGTGGCAAAGTCCCCCAGGCACCGGGACAAGTGCGCTACGGGCACACACCGAGCTGCCATTGGCTATCAAAAATGAAGAAGAGAGAGCTCTGAACTGTTTTTGGGCACTCCTTCTGCCTCAGAATCCTGTCCCAGTGCAGCCCCAGCCCTGGCCATGTGCTGTTTGCAGCCCCCAGCGCTGCAGCGAGCTGCCAAGTGGGGACAGATGGCACCTGATGGCCCAGCCTGTGCCATGTGTGCCATGTGTGCCATGTGTGTGTGTGCTCTCCTTGCCCAGCTCAAGGCTCACGTGTTGCCATCCCAATCCCCAGCCCAGAGAAGGAGTTTATCCCAACCCCAGGAAACCTGCAGGGAGCAAAGGGACCATCAGCATTTCTTGCCAGAGCAGGGACAAAGAGAAGCCTTTCACAGCTGCTGCCAGAGGTGTCTGTGACTCTGAGGGAGCATTTCATGAGGGGGGACTGAGGAAATGATGGCCCTGCCTGAGCCCACACACAGCCACGGGGCTCTGGCCTCCCCACGGGGCTCAGGAAGCCAACCCTCCTGAGATCTGGGATCTGGGTGGGTGTTGGGTGAATGGGATGCAGGTGACTGAAAGTCGCTAGCCCAGAATTATGCCTGGAATTGTTATTAATGACTCGAACAATGCCTGTTATAAAGGTGATTTTTATTTTGACACTTAGCTGGTTCTACTGCAGGAGTCAGGGCAGGGGTGCAGACACTGAGGGTACCTGCTCTGCTCTGGGGTGGGGAGGCTTAGCCACCCTCCCTCTGCCTGCTGAGCCTGGCAGGCAGGGCTGCTGCTCATCTGACTGATCCTCAGTGCTGGCAGCACCCTGGGAAGCAGAAAATAGCTGAAAATAGCCGGGCAGTGCTCTGCTCTGGGCTGGATCCCACTTTGCCTGGCAGGGGACAAAAACCAGCCTCATACCCATGTTCCAGCTCCCACAGGGATGTGCTGGGCAGGCTTTTGAGTGGGGCGTTCCTGGCCCCAGGTGTTCCTGGAGGCAGAGCCACAGGAGAGGGGGAAGTCACATCCCCGAGGATTTTGGAGCCTCCTCTCACCTCTTTTGGGAGAGCTGCACACCAAACAGCCCCAAATTTAGCCTCTGACACAGCATTTTGTGTGCCTGGCTTGGCCCTGACGACACAAGGGTGGCAACTGTCACGGCTGAGCCCTGGGGCCGCGGGCAGCAGCTGCCAGCGCCGGCAGCACACACGATCCCTGTCCCATCACGGGACCGCGGGGACACGGCTCACGTAGCATCACGGTGTCTGCAAAAGGGGCCAAATTCAGCCCCTCCCTGACTTCACAGACAGGGCTGGGGCACCAGCAAGGCAATTGGGGTCTGAGCAGAGCCTTCCCCTTTGGTGTTTTGGGGTTCAGTCCCCTCAAAAAGGTCTGTGTGTGGGATGTCCCATAACTGAGGGGCTGGGCAGGCACAGGCTGTGGCTTGGCACTAATTTATTTGGGCTTATTCCAGCTGCAGGTCTGGAGATGCTCAGGGACCCTCCAAGGCCTCATCACTCCACCCCCTTTTGTCCTTGAGGTCATTTCCCTGTGGGCTCCCTAAAACCAGCAGCTGGGCCAGAGGGGTGGGCACAGAGGTGGCCACAGTCCCTCCATGTCCCCACTGGTGCCACTTGCACAGGTGAGCTCAGCGTGGGCTCCCAGCTGGGCACTGCCCACCCTTCCTGCCACACAGGAGCAACACGAATCCAAGGCAGACAAGAGAAGAGCAGAGGCAGATTTATTCCTCTCTGGTCCTGATTGCTGCAGGCACTTTTACAGACCAACACCCACCTTCCACAGCCATGAAACTCAGCCACCAGCTCAGAAGCCAGGCACTGGGATCCCCTTTTCCCTCTTTCCAGTGCCCTTCTGGGCTAGAGCACAGTCCTCTGAGACACAGCCTCACAGTTTGGGGTAGGAGTGACCCTGGAGTGAGAGCAGAGCACCCTGCATGGTGACCCGACCTAGGAGAAAACTTGCATTACAGTCACTCACACTCACACACTTCAGTCCCACTCTTTTTTCCAGTTCCAAGTCCCTTTTTTTTTCCAGCCATCAGCCTTGAGAAGCAGAAGTGTGGCTGCCTCAGGGCCCTGCTAAACACTGATGGTGAGAAATAGGGGTCTGGCATTGCGGATTTCCCATCCCTGTCCCCCCCACCTCCCCACATCTGGGGCCTTTAGGATTTTTCCTTCTCTTTTCCTTCCTCAGACCGTTCTTCTCTCCCCTCTGGCTGCTCCTGCTGGGTTATCTTCACCTCGTTGACTCTGGCCTTCACCTCCTTGCCTGTCCGGGGAGCCACGATGCTCAGGATGCCGTCGTGGGACAAGGTGGCCCTCACCAGCAGGGGGTCCACGTCCAGGGGCAGGATGTAGGTCCTGGTGAACTCCCTGGCGATGAAGCCGTGGCGGTCGGCCTTCTGCGGGTGCTGCCCCACCACCTCCAGCAGGTTGTCCACGGTGCGGACGCTGAGCTCGTCGGGCAGGAACTGGCAGACGTCCAGGAACACCTGGAACTTGTGCTCGTTCAGGCAGATCTCCGAGGTGCCCCTCTCCAGCTGCTTGTTGATGCGGGGCCGGATGTAGTAGCCGTGGTACAGGGCAGGGGCTAAAATCTCAGATGGGGACACACCTGGAAAGGAGACTCGGTGAGGAGTTTCCAGGGAATGGGGTCGGAGCAGCAGACAGGGGAGGGTGACAGGAGGAGTTTGGGACCTGGAAAACACCTTGGCTTCGCCACATCACCGCGCCAGGGGTGGAGTCTGCTGCAGTTCCCACCTTTGTGCCCCTAAAACACACCCAGAGCCGCGTCCCTGCCAGCCTCTGCGTGCCACCACGCTGCCCAGGGCTGCCAGCGAGCCGGGGGCTGGCATCCAGCTTCACATGTTGGGTGCACGGGGAGGGCCCGGTGGGTGCACTGGGAGCCGTGCAGCGCAGAGCCCACAGCAGGGATGGGCATGGAAACTGCTGATGGTGAAGAAAACGCCCTGAGGAACTAAAGGCCTTTTGTGTGCCATTGTCCGGGGGGCTTTCCTTGGAGCTTTTTGCCTTTTCACGCTGTTGTGCTGGTGCTGAATGGTTCTGCTGCTGCCCACATTCCTTCCCCTCCGCCAGCCACTGCCCAGCTTTGTGCTGAACGCCCCAGCTCAGCTTTTCTCCACATCCCCCCGGCTGGAAAAGCTTCCCTCCCTCCCCTGAGCGTTTTTGCTCCATGTTTTCACAGCATGTGCATGAATGCCAGAGCATGGGTGGCATGAGGGAGGGATGGGACAGGCAGCAGTGGGCATGGATGGAGAAGTGGACATGAGGAGACAGACCCTGGATATTCCCTGGCTGTTCCCTGGTTATTCTCTGCCTTTTCCCCCTGATTTGATCTGTGTTCCTCCACTCAAAATTCCTCGGCTCCAGCTTCCTGCTCTGGAGCTCAAGCTCCCCAGAGGGAGCTCCACCAGCCCCCCTGCAGCCGAGGGGTGCAGGGGGGGATCCCAGCTCCTTCCTTACCTTCCCCAAAGTTCTGGTCGTAGATCTTGCTGGGGTTGGCGAACTCGTACTCGCAGCTCATGGGGTAGGCGTGGGGCACGGTGCGGGCGGCCATGGCGCGTCCGGGACGGGCACCTTCCTTCCAGCCCTGCCTCTCGGAGTGAAGGCTGCAGGCTGCGAGCCTTCAGCTGGGTGAATTCCAAAGGGAGGAGTGTGTGATAAAAAAGATGGACCAAAATAGCCCCGCGCACAGGCCCCAGGATGCCGGGCCAGGGCGGCCAGGGAAGCTTCTCGCCACATTCCAGCAGGGAGGGCAGGCTCTGCCTGTGCCCAGGGACACCTCGGGGGCACCCTGCACATCCCCTCGGCCTCTGAGGGTCCCTTCTGGGGCAGGGGCTGCAGGAAGGGCTTGGGCAGCCGAGCACAGCCGGGACTCAGGAGCTGAGGGAAGCAGGACAGACCCCAGGCTCTGCTGCTCCAAAGCAAGGGCCAGTGAGGGGCTCATGGTAGCGGGCTCAGGGACTCCCTGACACTGGCATTGGGTGGCTGGTGATGTTCAGGTCATGTAACGAGGGCCCTGCCACACCCATTGTCCCACTGCCAGCTTGGGGCTCAAACCCCTCCTGTTCCCTGCATGAGGAGCCTGATTCTCCCAAAAGCTGGGCTCAAGTCTGCTGTTCCTTTAGTGGTGAAGGGCTGCAGGGAGTTAGACAGGACCCAGATCTCACTGCTGTCACCTCCCCATCCTGAACCATGCTGGCTGCCCAGGCTCTGCCCCTGGCCAGGGCTTTGGCACAACGTCGCAGAGAAATGCTGCTGCCAGACATCGCCAGTTAGCCCAGGCTTTGAACCTGGCATAAATCCAGTTTTACTGAGCTGGGCTGGTGGGCTGCTGGTGCTGCAGCAGGGGAGGAGTGCCCAGCTGAGCTCTGCATACCCTGAAACCAGAGCTTTTCCTGAGCCCAGCAGTGCGAGGGAGCAGGTGCAGTGCTGTTGATGTAATGGGGACTTGGAGAGGGTATTTATGGCCTGGGCTGCTGCACAGAGCAAATCCTGCTCCCTATTCTTGCAGGCAAGCTGAGAGGAAGAGGCTCAGAGCCTTTTGCAAAGGGCTGGCAGAGCTGACAGTGCCTCTGAGCCAGAAACTGTGTTTAAATTGCGAGTTCTCACAGGCAGAGAAGCTCTTGCCCTTCAACAGTTGCTAGGCTGAACCCATTCCTGTGATTTGGGTCCACGGGCGAGGCAGGAATTAAAATAAATGTGTGGATTATTAGGAGAAGAGCTGCAGGAAAGCAGGTTAGTGCAGGGGCAGAGGTGTTCTGCACCCCTGGGTGCAGTGCAGCACCCTGGAGGCCGTGAACATGCCCAGCTTCTCTCTGGGGTCACAGCGTGGGGGTCTTCTCTCCAGAAAAGTGGGTTCTGCAGCGGGCAAAAGATGAGGAGTGTTGGTGGAGAAATCCATCCTCTACTCTCACACACCGTGAGGGCAGCAGGACTCGCTGGGCTGCAGAGCTGCAGTGCCAGGGCCATCCCAGCAGAGCCCTCCTGGCACCTTCCCTGCCCCTGCCTCGGGGCTCCCCGCGCTGCCGGGAGAGGCACAGCCCCGGTGGGCGAAACGGGAGCCGAGCTCTCGGTGCTGGGAACAACGGCCCCTTGTCCTGGTGCCCCGAGCCAAAGATAGGAGCTGCATTGATCCCGCTGGCATCCAGAGCAGCTGGGAACATCCGCCAAGGCCGGCCGGGCTGCGCGGATAAACAGCACGTGGGCAGCGGGGCGGGCGCCTGGGCACTCCGGCTTCTTGCTGCCCCATTGGGCTCCTTTTCTTCCTCTCCCCTGCCCCCTCCTCCTCAGCAGCGTGCTCAAATCCCTCAGACAGCTACTGGGCACCGCCGAAGGGCCCAGCCCAGGAGTGGGACAATAAAATCCCTGACACCACTGTTCAAGAGGCCTCGGGGGGGTGGAAGGCCAGGCCAGCTGCACGGGTATAAAGCTGTCCCCGCTCCCGGCACGGCACTGCAGCACAGTTGTTTGCCAGGCTCCTCCAGCGCTCTCCAATGGATATCACCATCCACAACCCCCTGATCCGCAGGCCCTTCTTCTCTTGGTTGGCACCGAGTCGTATCTTTGACCAGATTTTCGGGGAGCACCTGCCGGAGTCAGAGCTGCTCCCTGTTTCCCCCAGCTTCAGCCCCTTCCTGATGAGATCCCCCATCTTTCGGATGCCCAGTTGGCTAGAGACAGGACTCTCCGAGGTAATCTTTGCTTCTTTGTGACTGCTGGGGGCACAGCCTGGTGGCTCTGGAGGCCCAGGAGAGCTGAGAGCTCAGAAGATGTTCGTAGGTGGTTATTTAGGGAAAAGGCTGGGGAAAAGGGTGCTGTGCTTGTGCCTCCGCATTGTTTGGGATGGAGCAAGTCTTGCCATAGTGATGGGAACAGAAGCACCAGTGTGCATGGCAGGTGACCCTCGGAGCTGGCAGAAGAAAGGAGGAAGATTAATTTCCCTAATTTCCCTCATTATTTCCCTCATTTCCCAGTCTGCTGTGCCAAGCTTTCAATCCCACTCCCACCTGAGAAGCAAAGAGCACAGGGCAGTGCGATCCTTGTGTCAGGCAGTGCAGGAGCCCACGGCTGCTGAGGGAAAAGGGGCCTATTTTAAACAATCACTGCCCAGAAAATCTATGTTTTAATAAGATCCAGGACCCAGAGGATCATGGAGCAGGCGCCTCCTTGCTCCAGGGGCTGAGCCAAGAGGCTTTTGCCCATCCTGCAAGCCAACTGTCTTATTTACAAGGAGCTTGAGGAGCTATTCCAAGCAGAAGGAGTGAAAGTATTATTTTAATCCTTGTATAATGTTCCCCTTGATTTAGAGACCTGGGTCTGGCTGCCCGGTGAAGCAGCCATAATAAAGAGTCATTTTTAAATAAAGAGTCGTTTTTAAATAAAGAGTCAGTTTTAACCAATTCAGGTTCAGAATCTTAGGTCCTTGATGGGTATTCATGCAAGGCCAGCAAGGGACAGAGCCACTCAGATCAGATCCCAAAATAAAGGTCAGTGTGTGTGTGTGGAGACCAGCTCGAGTCTTGACCTGCTGCATTCTTTTTTAAGCTGAAACCCTCACCTGCTCTTTTCTGAAGTCACCTCCTGGTTTTTGCAGATGCGACTGGATAAGGACAAATTTTATGTGAACCTGGATGTGAAGCATTTCTCCCCCGAGGAGCTGAAGGTGAAGGTGCTCGGGGACATGATCGAGATCCACGGGAAGCACGAGGAGCGCCAGGTACCTCTGCTTTAACTTTGTCACTGGGACCTCCCTCACCTCTGGTGACTGCAAAACAATCCTGTGCTCATCTCAAATATTTGTAACTTTTTTTTATCAAGATGCTCCATGCAAGCCACCCCCAGCTGATCCCAGACAGGGCAGCAAGAGGGTGGAGGTTTATTGCTGATGTTGCATGAACTGTGAGCTGAACTGGAAAATCATCTGTGAAATGGGCATTTTTGGGCTTCCCCTCTTTCTGGGAAGAGGCCAGGAATGCAGGGAGGCGTCCAGCAAGCTAAAAATGAACTGTAATAATTAAGCCACGTAACGAATCAGTGCACTGCCCTGTGTGTTACCTTTCCCAGGCCCAGCTATCAGTTTCCAATCCTTTAAAAGTTGTCTTCTGCTGTCACCCATCCCTCTCCTTGCTGGCTCTGGAGACCTGTGTGGACACTGGGCAGGCAGAAATTCAAGGCCATGCCCAGAGCTGGATGTAACAGCGTTTTCCAGTCCCCATCCCCTGTCCCCAAAGCAGCTGTGTCCCTGGAATTGCCATCCCTAGGAGCTCCCGGGAGCACAGATGTGGCAGTCAGGAAACCCAATGCTCCCCGTAGCTGCTGGGAGCCTGGAATCCTGGCGTAGCTTCTGGAATCCTTTTTGGCCAAGAACATAATCAAGCAGTGAGATGGAGCACTGAGGGTCTCTGGGCAGGTGTGGTTGGGAATGGCACCTCAGGAATGCCAGCACGGGCAGTGCAGGGGAGCTCTGGCTGGCACAGGGGTGGATACCAAGCCTCCTCCTGTAAACTCCGTGCACCTGCAGGCACCTGCAGCCCAGGCCGTGCCTCACTCTGGCTCTTTAAAGAGAGCAGCTCATCTTCAAAACCCTTTTAACTCCCTGAAAAGCTTTCCTTTGAGAGCCCCAACTCCCCAGCCTCAGCCTTTAAGCACAAGCCCCGTGGTTAAGGCGGAACCGAGCGAACATTTCCAATTAAAAGCCGCTTCTCCTCCCCTTTCTGCAGGACGAGCACGGCTTCATCGCCAGGGAGTTCAACAGGAAATACCGGATCCCGGACGACGTGGACCCGCTGACCATCACCTCGTCCCTCTCTCTGGACGGGGTGCTGACCGTGAGCGCTCCCCGCAAGCTGAGCGACGTCCCCGAGCGCACCATCCCCATCACCCGCGAGGAGAAACCGGCCATCGCCGGCGCCCAGAGGAAGTAGGGGCTGCTCTGCTGCCCCAAACCCGCCCTGGGGAGCCGTTCCAGAGCTCTTTCCTCCATCAGATGCCGGCTGTACTGAATGGCTGCTCGTATTATTTATGCTGAGTAAGTTTACTAACGAATAAACCATGGATAAGCAGTTTGGATTTATTTGTTTGGGGTTGGGGTTGAGAAAGGTGGGTAAAAGGTGCAGGGGAACATCGTTCTTGGGTGGCAGGTGTGTCCAGGACAGCTTCTCTGGGTGTTCAGCAGCACTTTGCACATCACACCTTGTGTTCTCTCTCCCTTCAACGCTGCCAGAGGATTTCAGAGTGTTTCACAAGCAACAGGAACGTTTCTCCCGTGGAGTTTAAACTGGTAAAACAGCTCCATGACAATTGAAACCCATCTGAAGTGTGGGTATTTGATAACAGCTGGCTGGAAGACAACTGTATCTCAAATCTCTAGAATGATTCATGTGATGGAGAAACATCCAGGGGCTGCAGCCAGCTCAGAGCAGCTGCAGGTGAAAACTGCAGGGCTGCAGTAAACACAGATCTACCCAGAGAAGGAAAACATCTTGCTCTGATGATGCAAATCACACCCCTTTGAAACTCTGGTGTTAGTGCCCTTCAAACAGTGAGCAGCATCTGATGTCTACAGCAGTAATCTGATTTATGCCAGCACTGCTGAGTGATACAAACCACTACTAAAGTCCTTTTCAGGCATCTTCATCTGCTTAGCACCTCTCTTCAAAGGGGTAGAAAGGGAAGTCTGGATGACTGGAACTGAATTTCTAAAATTCATCTTCAAAAAGGACAGAATGCCACAGATCTGTCACGCAGATCACCAGACTCACTCATGAGCTGACCTATTTTCTATGCTCCTCATCCCTGCTAAGACAAAAGTTCTGTTAGCAGGGATCACAGTACACCTGAGATGAGCAGGGAGGAAATCCTTCTTCTGTGGCTGTAGGTGAGAAAAATAAAATGAGCACTCTGTGATGCGGGGTCACTGTCAAACACCCCAAATCCCCCCTCATTTCCAAGGTCTGGTGTTTCCTATTAGCCAGTTCTAATTAGCTCTCCCAGCTGAGGTGTTAATTGGGCTTGTCTGGCCAGGCACAGCCACCTCTGCACACCAGAACAACCCCCAGACACACACAGAGGTTACAAACAACACAGATTAAAAAGCAGGAAGAACATTTTCCACATGGCTTTCATGTGTGACAGGTCTTGGTGCTGGAAGGAAATCCCTGCACCACTGGTTCCTGAGGGTTTCTGTTGCTTTTCCTGCATCCTTCTTGTTCCTTTTCCATCTGGAGGCCTGGAGTGCAGCAGGACTGAGCAGTTGGGCTGCACAAAGGAGGTTCCAGCTCAGGGTGGTGGCCTGGAAAACAATGAGGTTTTTGTTCAAATCCTAAAGGAATCAATATTGAAAGGAAGTAAATGTAAAGCAGTAAGAATTTATCCAGAAAGTGCAGCTGAGGGAAATCTTTTCTACAGCCCAGGGGTTTTGTCAGGCTCAAATCAGCAGCAAGGAATGGGCATTTTGAGTGAAAGCTCTCTGGGGATAAACTGGATGAGGTCAGCCAGACAAGAATACTTGAAATGCAAAACCACTCCCTGAGTGACCTGAAATACCTGTTCTGAGGTGGCACAGGAGCACAGCCCAGCACGGGGAGAATGACAGAAAACACCTCTGTCATCTCCAGGCACAAACATCATCGAGAAGCTCCTCACATCACACAGATTGACCCAGTTCTGCACACGTAGAATTCCCTCTCTGCTGTTTCCCTGTAATCTGAAGCAGGTTGTTTCCAAGCAGTGAGTGTGCTGGAAAGGAAAACTCACATTTAGCATGGCTAAGTATAAGTTTGGAGGGGGTTTTTCATGATTGGAATGGGAAGGTTGTGTGGTAACCATTTTCTCAGTACCCAACACCTCTCCAGGCCGCTTCCCCACCCTTTAAAATAGACAAAATGATTCACCCAAGGCCACAGGGAGCCAGTGCCCGGCCCAGAGCTCACAAACTGTGGCGGTGGCTCTGTGCTGGAGCTCAGCTCTGCCATTTCAAACCTTCCTCTCTCATTATCCGTGTGAAACACTGTCCTGACACACTGGCCCTGCCCTGTGGGACAGCTGTGGGCACACAAATAGAGCAGGTGACACCCAAGCCTGGCTGTTGTATATATCACAGACCATAATTTCCTTCTTTCTCAAAGGCAGCATACACATAGTGAGGCAGGGTAATTAATTTACCTTGTATCACCCTGTTGAGGAATTAGGGACCTTCTTATTACACCTTGATTATGTCTGCAATTATCTGACACCAAATGATGCTTCCAGCACCTTTCCACTGCTTCTCTTCTCCTTTTTTCTTCTCTTTCTGTCTGTCTCTCCTTCTCCCCTTTGGGAATTAAAGCAGCACAAATATTGTCAGTGTAAGAATTGCAAGTACAGGTAAAGGCAGGTACAGGTGAAGATGAGTTCAGAGGAGGCCACCAAGCCGATTATAGGGCTGGAACTCCTCTGCTATGAGGAAACGCTGAGAGAATTGGGATTGCTGAGCCGGGAGAAGAGAAGATTTCGGGGTGACCTAATTGTGGCCTTGCAGTACCTGATGGGAGCCCCCAGGAAAGATGGACAGGGACTATTTACAAAGGCCTGGAGTGACAGACCAGGGGGGAATGGCTCAAAACTGACAGAGAGCAGGGTTAGATCGGATATTAATAAGAATTTTTACCCTGTGAGGGTGGTGAGGTTCGGGCACAGGCTGCCCAGAGAAGCTGGGAAGAGAAGCTGGGAAGTGGCTGGAAGTGTTTGAGGACGGGGCTTCGAGGGACCTGGGGTAGTGGAAGGTGTCCCTGCACAAGGAGATGAGCTTTAAGGACCCTTCTAACCCAAACCATTCCGGAATTCTGTGATCCTACCGAGAGGAATACAGGAGTTGTCTTTACAAACAAGCTGTGGGCCTGCTGGTAGACAAGGCTAAGCACTATGAGATATGAAAGACAATGGGAAGAATTCCATTGATTGATGAATTAAAGAGAGATGTATTTCAAACATACCAAAGGTCTGCTGACAAGGCAGGGGG
>VWZT01001382.1:86208-103087 GCA_013397055.1 Pachycephala philippinensis | reverse complement strand
TGCGGGGCTGCCGGGGCTGCGGGGCCGGTGTTTACACAGCTCCGTGCTGTGGGGATGGTGCTGGAGCACCCCCGGCCCGGCGCTGCTTTGGGGGCGGTGTGGGGCCCCTGAGCGGGGCTGATGGTGGTTCCTTGTGAGGGGGCTGGCATCCCCCCTGCCCAATGCCGCGCTCAGCCCTGTGCTCGCTGCCACCTTGCTAGCCTTGATCTCTCGTTGTGAGTCTTCCTGCTGCATTTTTGTATTTTTGTATCTGTTTTCCCTTTCGGATTAGATCGTCTGGGAGCAAAGCAGGGCAGGTTTGGGCCCCTGAAGGATCAACAGCTTTCAAGTGTCTCATCTCGGCCAGGTTCTGCGCAGCTCTGCTGAGCAACATCTCGGATTGTGACGAGACCTTTAACTACTGGGAACCGGTGAGTCCCTTCCTGCCCTTGGGATTGGGAATTTGTACCTGGCCTGTGCAAGTACACCTTTATTTAGGACCTTGCTCTCTGTTTCAGTCTGTAGTTGGCTCGTGCAAATGCGGATTTATTTAGAACCTTGTGCTGATCCCTCTGTTCAATGAGAAATTTTTTTGCTCTGGAATTCAGAGGTGGAGAGAGGAAAACTGTCTGCTCTGTGTGCTGCATGTTAATTTATTTATTTGCTCTCCGTTGTAGACACACTACCTCATCTATGGGAAGGGGTTTCAGACGTGGGAGTACTCTCCAGCCTATGCCATCCGCTCCTATGCTTACTTGTGGCTCCATGCCTTGCCAGCCTGGTTCCATGCCAGGGTTCTGCAAACCAACAAGGTAAATGGCGTGTGTGGAAGCTGCTTTTGTGAGGAAAAAACGTGCTTTTAGTGTGTGTGAAACAGCTGCTCTGTTTGTTGTTGAAATTGACTTAATGTTTGTAAAACGCTGGCTCATTGACAACCATTGACCTGTACGGATTTCCAAGGGTTGGTGGGTTTCCCCTGATGCTTACAAGCCCATTTTGTGTCCTGTGCCTTGTTCTGACTCTGGCTGTGTCTCCTAGGTTCTCATCTTCTATTTCCTGCGATGTTTCCTGGCCTTCCTGAGCTGCGTTTGTGAACTCTACTTCTACAAGTGAGTGTCAGAGTCTGTCTGCAGGGGATGTTTGGCAGCAGCGTGAGCAACATACGCAGTTACTGCCACAGGAAACGGGCTTTGAAGCTCGTGTGTAGATGAGAAAATATGTGTTCTCGTGATAACTTAATGAGATGTTGGTCAGAATGCCACAATTAGGACAAAATTGTACTCCCAGATCTGCCACCCACACCTCTACTCCAGCATTTTGTTGACTCCACTCGTTTTCTCACTGCTGGCAGCAAGCAGGGTGGGAGTGTTGTAGACTGAGGAGAGGCTGGTGCTGTGTTTGCTTATCACAGTGAATTTGACTGGAACACATTGATTGTTGCTGTCTGTAATCTCTCTGCCAGTGCTGTTTACAGCCACTAAAAGCAGTAGCCCTAACATGCAATTATCTTGTCTAAACTGGATTTTTATTTTTACCTGCTGCCTCTTGATTCCTGATTTTCAAACCACTACCTTGCATGACTTTTCTGTTGCCGGTAGTCTGGGTCTGAGGAGGTGAGCTGTGGCTTTTTGCCTGCTGGGGTTTTGTGAGGGGTGAGACTCATAAAAAGATTGATGTGAGCAGTTCCTGAGACTGGCACAGGCACAGCTGGGAAAAGCCAAGTCCCATCCAGAATTTTGCACTGGTGTTACTCAGGATCTGAAATCCCAGGCCAGAGGCAGCAGCTGAGTGTTGGGAATCCCCCACCTCAGAGCTCTGGGGCTGCCCCGTGGATTGTTTGTGGTTCTGCATGCGTCGGGTGCTGCTCTGTTTTTGCCCTGAGGCTGTTTTATGGCACGTGTTTCTCTGCTGCTTCCCCAGGGCTGTGTGCAAGAAGTTTGGGCTGCACGTGAGCAGGCTGATGCTGGCCTTCCTGGTGCTCAGCACAGGGATGTTCTGTGCTTCTGCAGGTGAGTTGGCTTGGCTGTGGCACTAACACTGACCAAAGATGGCTCCAGAGAGAAGAAAATCACATCTCTGGAGTGCTCTTTGTTGTGTTCAGCTGGGGGTGTTTTTCATGACAGAATAAGTGTTGATTCAAATTTTGTTCTCTGTGTTACAATTTCCAGGCCTGTTTCTGTTGCTCCCTTTTGTTTTTTCCTGTTGCTGTGCCTTTCAAACAGGCTCTTGGCCTGCCTTCCTTGGACATCTTGTGTTCTAAGGAAGGAGGCTGATATTCTGGCACTGCCATTTGCCTTTGTGTGCTGTCCCCTCTGGCTGGTTGTTCCTGTTTTCCCAGGCACTGTGGGACTTTTGCAAAGCTCTTGCTGCAGGTGTTGGGTGAAGTGTGGGGAGCCTGTGCTAACCCTGATCCCCTTGTCCTGCAGCTTTCCTGCCCAGCAGTTTCTGCATGTACACCACGGTGGTTGCCATGACAGGCTGGTACATGGACAAGACCTCGGTGGCAGTGCTGGGGGTGGCTGCTGGAGCCCTGCTGGGCTGGCCCTTCAGTGCTGCTCTGGGGTAAGGAGGAGGAGTTTCTTGCCCTTTGGCAGCTGGGTTTCACCTGGCCAGGGAGGATGGAGGGGTGGGGGAGAAAACCAGCAGGGACTGAGCTGCCAGCCTAGCCCAGGATCATGGCTACAGGCTTCTTGGCTCTTGAAGAACTTAGGTTGGGAAGGTTTCCTGGCATTAATATGAGTAAAATCTAAGCTGGATGACTGGAATGTGGAGTAGAAGCAGAGGCCGGTGACGTGGTGGTTCTTTCTCTTGCTCTGAAGGGGCAGCAGTGGGGTTCTCAAAGTCTCCAGCTGACAGCTGCTCTCTCTTTCAGGCTTCCTATTGCCTTTGACTTGTTGATCCTGAAGAAGAGGTGGAAAAGTTTCCTGAACTGGTGTGTGGTGTCCTTGATCCTGTTTTTGGTGAGTGCCTGCGACAACACAAAGAGGGAACGGATTGCAGTAGAAGTGATGAGTTCCTTTAGGAAAATCAGCTGGAGCTGCTGGCACTTTAACCAACAGCTGCTTTCTCCCAGGTGCCCTTGGTGGTGGTG
Source organism: Pachycephala philippinensis (assembly GCA_013397055.1). Classification (NCBI taxonomy): domain Eukaryota; kingdom Metazoa; phylum Chordata; class Aves; order Passeriformes; genus Pachycephala; species Pachycephala philippinensis. The sequence goes on along the minus strand of VWZT01001382.1, from coordinate 100,017 downwards.
GACAGCTATCACTACGGGAAGCTGGTGGTGGCACCTCTCAACATCGTTTTGTACAATGTCTTCACCCCGCACGGCCCCGATCTCTACGGTGAGTTTGGGATCAGAGGCCAGGGAGGGAGCCCGAGGGTGTCTGGCTGCTTTGGCCCGCGATTGGCAGTGCTTTTTCTGACGTGCCCTGAAGCAAAAGCATCCTGCCAGCTCCAAAGGCTGCAGCTGCTGCTTCCGGACGCGGGATGTCTCTGTCGAGCTGGGAATGCGCTGCCCGGCTTCTCCACGCTGGGAGTTGTGCTGCTTTTGTTCACTTCCCACTTCTGTAAAGCTGCCAGGAGATGTCTCAGTGCCTGTGCACAAGCGGCCCGTGTGTGTTTGTCAGCTTGAATCTTGTTCCTGGCTGTTGTTCCTCACAGTCAGGCTGCAGAACGCTGGGAAAGTGAGGAATGGTGCAGAATCCACAGTTCTCTGTCCATATCCTGCACTTCCAGAGCTGAACAGCAGCAGAGTAATTTCTAGCAGGGCTTCAGAAGGGCTGGCAGAGAGCACAGGATCCCTGCAGCATCTCTGTGCTCTGTTTGAGCCCCGAGGAGCTGTTCCAGGAGGGACTCAGCAGTGCTGGGCAGCAGCAAGGCTTCCTCTGGCAGCTGGCATTGTTGCTTCAGTCGAGGGGCTGTTTTGGGGGGTGCTGAGTGGTGATTTGTCACTGGTGCTGTGGCACAGCAGGACAGCAGCTGCTCTGCCACGGCTCTTGGCCTCTGCAGGAAGGCTCTGAAGTGTGGAGCTGGGAGTTTTCTGCAAGTAAACTCCAGGCTCTGAAGTGTGGAGCTGGGAGTTTTCTGCAAGTAAACTCCAGGCTCTGAAGTGTGGAGCTGGGAGTTTTCTATAAGTAAACTCCAGGCTCTGAAGTGTGGAGCTGGGAGTTTTCTATAAGTAAACTCCAGGCTCTGAAGTGTGGAGCTGGGAGTTTTTCGTAAGTAAACTCCAGGCTCTGTCTCTGATAGGTTTTGGCAGGGGCTTGTGCCTGACCTTTTCCACACTGGTGCATGAGTTGTTTCCAGAAGCCTCCAGGGAGCAATCTGTCCTGAAGAGTTTTATTCACAGTGACATTCATACAACATCCTCGGGCTAGTAAAAGAGCCTGCCTGGAACTGCTCTTTAGTGCAGTGTGGCCAGGACAACGCTGTGTGTTTAGAGAGCTTCAAAACACTGGGGAAAAACAACACTGCCAGGGGAGATGAAAGGCTGGCCAATCCCTCTTGACTCTGGAAGCTGGGATTTCCCAACGTTCACATGATGGGAGTAGAGTCACCAGCCCAGATCATCTCCAGTGTAAGCAGCACAGTATTTTGGAGACAAGGTTCAAGTTATTTTCTTTTCTTCTGACTTGTAGCAATGCACTCCTTCTACATAAATATTGTCTGTGCAGTTAATATTTCCCTGGAATGATAAGGTTTCTACAGCCAAGGGAAAAGAGCTGCTAAGAGTATGTCCCTGATTTTGAGGCTTTGGGGTTCTAAGAAGTCATAATTTGTGACCAAAGTTTTGTCCCACTTTGAGAAGCTTTGTTCAGCTTGGGTGGAACATTCTGGAGCTGTTCATGTGACACTTTGCTCTGTGGAGTCCTGGTTCTTGAGCAGAGTGAGAAGAAATGAAATGCAGCAAGGAGACTGTTCGTGGTAGCAGCACTGAATCAGACTCGCTCAGGATGAGGGCTGTGACTCATGGCCAAATTATTGCAGCTCAGTCACTGCCTGCCAGCTGCAGCTCCTGCACTCAGGCTTCAGCCCAGGGTGGGGCTCCTTATCTCAAACCTCTTCTACAACTCCTCTGCTCTGGCCTGAGCTGCCCTCACCATTCCTGTGGCCAAGGTGCAGCGTGGGTAGGTTTGCTTCACTCCTGAGTTTGAGCTCTGGAATTGCTCCATTCACAGACCTCAGAGTTCAAAGCATTTCTTGCTGGGGTCTGACAGTGCTTGCAGCTGGTTTTCCTCATGGAACCACCGTGCCAGGAGCTGCCTGGGTGTTCTGTTCCCACTGCTTTCACCAGTCTGTCTCCTGTATCCCACACCTGCCAGCTCTAGGATGTGAGATCCTTGCAGGAAGCTCCATCTCCTCTCCTGCTCTGTGTGGAAGCATATTCCCATTAATCCAGAGCACGGAGAGTTCTCCAGTGTCCCTCCCTGCTTCAAAGCTGATGTTCTGGGCCAGGGCTTCTTGCATGCAGTGGGGTCACTCCTTTTTGAGGCTGCAGTTCTGTCTCAGTTCACCTTGAGCCGTGTGGGTAACAGGAATAAAAAGCCTTTTGCCCTGGGAGGCTTTGAGCCTGAGTGCCTCTGAATGCGTGAGTCACCAGTGACCCAGCCTGGTGCTTTTTGCCTGCTGTGCACTGTTCTCTTCTCTTTTTTTCCCCCTTTTTTATATATTTTTTTTAATCCTCTCACAGAGAAAAAATCGCTCATTGGAGAAGGAGGGGAGGCTCCAGTGCTTATTTTTTATGGGCAATTCAGTCACACTGCAAAAAAATGTGAGCGAGCAGCCTTTTTTTGGTTAAAGCTGTGCTTCAGAGCAGCTGATCTGTTTATCAGCAGTATTAGCTGCGCTGTATTTGGATCGTGGAGGAGTTGTTTCATAAAGTGTCCTTCACTCCTGACCCCCAGGCTGCCAAATCAGAGACCAGAGCAGAGAGAGGTGAATTCAGGCTGAATTTCCCTTGCTTTCCACAGCAGCCAGAAGGGTGACAGGACAGTCCCTGGAATTATCCTTTAAAGATTTAGGACTTATATATATATTTATATAATTGCTGTTTGCTTGCAGTGCTGATAACTCAGGGTTTCCTCGATAAACCCGAGTTGCTTGGCCAAGCAGTGACTCCAGTGCCGTGTTTGTGACATTCCCAGGGCAGCTTCTCCCCTTGTTTAGCTGCAGGAGCTGCAGAGGTTTCGGGTTTTCCTCGCTGCTTTTCAGTTGTCTGATTAATTTCAACACGGACCCAATTTAAGTGGCTCTGATTGCAGGAAATTGCTGTGGCATGTGACACATGTCACAACAGTGCCGTGATTAAAGCCCCCGCGTGTCATTTACTGGCTGATTGAGCTAATCACACTGAGAGAGTGGGAAATGTGTGGAGAGGAACTGGCATTCCTTATTGTTAAGGGCTTTAAGCATCCTGAATTAAGAGTCTAAATAAATGACAGTTGGACTGGAGTTTCTTTCAGTTTACATCCTCCAGAGCTTGCAGCCAGTTCCCAAGTGTGGAGGCAGAGCTGCCTGGCTCCTGCTTGTGTCAGAACAGGCTGAATTTGGGACATTTAAATAGTGCTGAGCCTAAGGAGGGACCAAAACCAGCATTTAGTGGCGGAGTCTTTGTTGGGGTGAAGTGAGAACGCAAACTCCTTTCCTTCTTAATCCTTTTTGGTACATTTTCTGTTCCTGCCAACCCAGAGAGAACATCCTCACTCCAGAATTACATGGCATTATGTGGTTTTGTGTTTCTCCTCTTCAGTTAGAAAGAAAGAAGATGAATTTGGGGTCAAGCTTCCCAGTTGTACAAGTTTCCACCTCTGCTTCCTTGCTGTCCTTCTGAATGCAGGGGTGAGCTGTGTGTCACAGAATTCTCCTGGCTGTGGGAGTGCTCTGGGCTTCATGAGCAGCAGATGTGATACTTTTTTTCATTCCCAGTGAAAAAATAAGGAGAAAAATAATTTCTGAGGAGGAAGACAGTGAAGTTTCTTAGGCAGGTGTGAGTGTGAGATACTCTGGTGGACTGTGCCAGGCAAAGAAGGCCCAAGGTGCTGTTCCATCCGTTCACGCTCGTGTTTCAAACCTCTTTTTGCCTTTTGCCTCACCCTTTAGGTACAGAACCCTGGTCCTTCTATTTCATCAATGGCTTTCTGAATTTCAACGTGGTGTTTGTCCTGGCCCTGCTCGTGCTGCCTCTGACCTGGCTGATGGAGTGTCTGCTGCAGAAATTCCGTGGTGAGTGCAGGGCAGCTGGCAGAGCCAGGCACGGGAGGGTTTGCCTGCCAAAGAGCAGCTTTTCTTTATTGGAAGGGAAACTGGGAGCAGTGAAAGCCTTTGGAGCACCAGCAAAGTTCCTAGAGCTCGTTAGAGTTCAGGATTGTTGCTTGCCTCCACCTCAAGAGGAAAAATGTGTTATCAAAAGCAATCCTGCCAAGGTGTGTGGTTCCTAACCCTCACTCTGACATTTAATGCATCAGGCATGGCCCAGTCAATGATCCTAAAGGGGGAAGAAGCTGTACCTGGTGTTGTTCCCATCTTGGCTGCAGCTGGAAATGGGTAGGAACCTTTTTGGGGTTGAAGCTGGACTGTCCTGTGCTCTGGGGCTTTTTCAGCTGCCAGGACTGAGCCCTGCCAGGCTTCCCTTGCCGTGGGAAATGTCCCCTTGGGTGTGGATGTACTGAGAGTTTAAAAAAAAAAGGAGGAACCAGAATATTCCCTGCTCCACACTGGGCTTTTTCTTGAATAAAATGACATCAGTTAAAACACATGACACTTGGTAAGTGACTCCAGAGGGGAAGTGTAAATTCTTCCTAAGGAAAATTCATCAAGTGTCAGCAGCAGCCTCCCCATTCATCAGTCCAGGCAGTGCTTTGCTCTCTCTCTGGCTTTTTTTTAACTGAATACAACAAACAGTAACACAATCCTCGATGAAAATGTATGTTAAGGGGTGTTTGCTTGTATGTGTTCCTTGGCTGTGAGTGCCAAACTCTCAGAAAGCAGTAAAAGCTCAGTAGGAGCTCCTGTAAATGCAAGATTTCCTGCTGTTCGCTTGGTGTTCTTGTGCTTAACAGCAGGAGCAATTCTGCCAAGTGCTTTGTTCTTATTGTCTGTGAAATGCCGTTGGCTTAATTGCTTAACTCTGCTGTTGGGAGTAGTAAGGGGGTAGGAGAGGGACTGGAAATCGTCAGGCAGTGCAGAGCCCTCCTCAGTGTGACTGAAATTCAGGGTAATTGTTGTTATTTTTGAATCGGTTATTTCCTCTGTTAGGCAGAAGGCGCCTGGGACACCTCTCCTGGTGTTATTTTTGTAATGAGGCATTGGAGGCTGGGGACACTTCAGGCACTAAACAGCAGTTTGGAAGGGGAAGGGGAGATCCTGAGGAGGCCCTTTCTGATCTCTGTGTGTACAGTGCCCAGCAGGAAACGCAGTACCTCTGTCTGCCTGTTCAGAGCTGGCAGTTCTCAATGGGTTTTGTGTCTTGCTTGGATCCAGTAACACTCATTTTCTGCTTTTGGTCTTCCCAAGGCTGCGGGAATTGTCAGGATTGTAGGAATCTGCAAAAATCCTCAGAGGGAGATGCCCTGCTGGCTGTTTGGGTGTGTTACCTGGATTTTAGCTCAGGGCTGCTCAGAACAGGGTGTGTGTGGGTCTCAAGAGTGGGCTTTGGGTGTGAGACAGGGTTGTGCAAGAGAAGCAATTCTTGCATTACTCCTTTGCTGAGGTTTTGTTTCTTCCAGTTCAGAATCTGGGCCGTCCCTACTGGCTGACCCTGGCCCCCATGTACATCTGGATCCTGATTTTCTTCAGCCAGCCCCACAAAGAAGAGAGGTTTCTCTTCCCCATCTATCCCCTCATCTGTCTCTCTGGTGCTGTGGCTCTCTCTGCTCTTCAGGTAAGTTTTAGTGGTTTTTAATAGCTGAGAATATTTCCCAGCCATTATTTCATGATGACTTTGAGTTGTTCTCCAGTCCTGAGTGGGAATTGCTGGAGCTGTGATGCTGCAGTGCCAACACCACACAAAATCCAAGAGGTTCCATGAGGGTTCAGGAACCAGCTGATGCAATTGTGCCTCCTTGGCTGCTCAGCTCTCAGGGCAGGGATGTGGGTGTCTAGGAAATGCATTTTGTTGTGTTTTAGAAGGAATCCCTCACTGGGTTGAAGAAAGGAAAAGGGATCTCGTTTAAATGTTGGGGAATTGCGTTGTACATTTGGAAGAGCCAGAAACTGGGTGTTTAGTAAACATCACTTGAAACACTTCACAGAGCAAAGCACTAACACAGATTGATATAAACCTTCCCAAAGCTCGGAATTATTCATCTCCTGCTGTTAAAAAGGCTCAGGAATGCAGCCAGGAGTCCCTGCTGGAGCCTGTTCCAGCTGTTTGGCCTCATCCTGCTGCTCCTCCTGTGTCCTGCTGTGCAGCACTGCTGGAATTCCTGCCCACCCCTCAAATCACTCCTCCTTCCCTTGCTCTGAGGCTGCTCTCACTCTGGATCCATTCATCCCCCAGATGAGTTCCAGTCCTTGCATCCCCACAGGATCCAGCTCTGTGATGTCACCAGTTTTATGGCTCTGACAGAGAATTCCTCTGTGCTCTCAGAACATCACAGGGCAATGTTTATTTGTTTTTATTTTTGCCAAATAATGGCTTTAGGAGAATTTCATGTGCATTTCCTGCATATTTTAGCACTGTCTGATGACAGTTTGCCCAGTATGGAGCATCCAGCTGGGAATCTGGAACTGATTGCCCACAGCAGGACAAGCTTGTCACTCTCCCCCTCCAAACCACGTGGATTTGGCTGTTATGAGAAAAATGCAAACAGGACAAGAGAAACAGAAACCAGCTGAGGGTAGGAAGTGAATAACCACTCCTGCAGGACAGGAGGGAGGGACCAAGCCAAGGACTGGATGTATTTCCTCCTGGGTATTCCCAGAGAGGCTTTTAAGTTAAAAAAACCCCAAGGGGCTTTTCTTTTATCAATTTTTCTTTTGTAATTTTTTTCTTTTATCAATTTTCCTTTTATCAGTTTCAGAGTGACTTGTGTTTAAAGCTGGATGCAGGATGTGCTCCGTGTTCTTTTATCCACTTCAGAGCTGTGGTTTGGGCAGGCAGGGTAAACAACCATAGGTCACTCTGGAAATCTGGGTCATGGAGCTTAGACAGGAATTCAGTCCAGCGTGGAAAATCAGGTGTGTCTGTGCAGGGAACTCCTGCAGAAGTGTCCCTGCTTCACCTGGGAACAGCCAAGCTGGAGCCCTTGAGAGAGCACTTGAGGCCTTCTTAGGGAAAAGAGCTGAAAACTTCTTGAAATACCCCAAATTATCACTTAAATACGACTGCACCCTGGGTAGGAACCTGCATTTTTATGGCTCTGAATTAAACAAACCCAAAGATCTGGTGGGAGGTGCACTGTTGTAAGGTGTTTGTGAAAAATGAGAATTTTGCTGAACAGATCCGAGTCGGAGTAACTTTATATTGTCTCTTTTTTTTTTTACTCTTCCCTGAGAAATGTTACCACTTCATCTTCCAGCGCTACCGCCTGGAACACTACACAGTGTCCTCCAACTGGCTGGCCCTGGGGACTGTCCTCCTCTTTGGCCTTTTGTCACTGTCACGCTCTGTTGCCTTATTCCGAGGTTGGTATTTCACATTTGCTCTCTGCTCTCCTGGCTCTTGGGCTCCAGGCCTCCAAAAGTTGTGCTGCTTTGCCTGTAGAAATCAGGAACCTCGAGAAGTTTGGGTGTCGCTGCTGCAGGGGAAGGAATAAGTTCTGATGGTCACCATTAATTAGTTATTAATTATATGTTCATCCGTGTATGTATGAATGGATCACCAGAATTGCATCACTTAAAAATCCACTGCCCTTCACCTTCCACCAGCACAACTGCACTGATCTAAAACCTGACTGCTGTTAAAGCAGATACTTCAGCTTTCAGATGGATAATCCCACTTGGAGAAGCATTTTCCTGTGTAAAACTTAAATTAGATGCATGAGTCCTTAATGGAGATGGATTGGACATTTCTGGAATCAGAGCCTTCCCACCTCATCAGGATTTTTTTGGGTTTTGGTGGCCACTGACAGCCAGGACAAGGGAATGTGAATAAAACTGGTAGGGCACAAACACTGCTAAAAGGAGGTTTTGAATCCGGCCACTTTTTAGCATAGACCAGTTCATTTATTCAGTTATCAGTTAAAAATTTATGCACGGAACAGTTTTTTGTAGGCTTTCATTAAATGCCTCTCTTACTTTAACTTTATTGATGACTTTCTGCCTTCCACAGGTTACCACGGGCCCCTGGACCTGTACCCCGAGTTCCACAGGATTGCCACTGACCCCAGCATCCACACGGTGCCCGAGGGGAGGCCAGTCAATGTCTGTGTGGGCAAGGAGTGGCACAGGTTCCCCAGCAGCTTCCTGCTGCCCGACAAGTGAGTGCTGTCGTGGCAAAGGTGCCCTTTGGTGAGAGAGATAACGAGGGGTGTGATAACGAGGGGTGTGATAACGAGGGGCATCATAACCTGTGTGGGTAACCCTCAGGAGCTTGGATCTCCCCAGCAGCAGTGTCACAAACACTGTTCACTTACGGACACTAAGAAAACATTAGCAAAAAAGATCATCCAGCTCCCTCAGCATTTTGTGAAAGTTCTGTCTTTCCCATGTAAAGAATTTAAAACCATGTCACGGTTTTGTAAATTTCTACACCTGCAGTTGTTTTTCAAGGACTGTCTTGGTTTTAACTAGAAAAACATCCAGAAACGGATGGTTCAGAACTTGGCCAATCACCTCCAGGGGTGGATGGCCAAGGCACCAGTTACTTCAACACGCTTCTGCATTCTAACATATAAAAGCTGTTCAATCTTTCATTAAATTCCCTTACTTTGGATCATCTTGGGCACGTGGACTGTGTCGTTCTTTACCCATTCGGGGTGCTACAGCGACAGTTCAGGTATCCAAACTGAAGGATTCTGAAGGTTTTTTGGCAGCACATTGGCCACGAGTTCCTGGGAATCCTGCTCCTTTAGCTGCTCACCCTTGGAATGATAGCCTTGGTTCTGCTTTTGGTGTTCCCCACACAAAATGCTTTCCCCGTTCTCTGCAGCTGGCAGCTCCAGTTCATCCTGTCGGAATTCCGGGGCCAGCTGCCCAAACCCTTTGCCAAGGGACCCATGGCCACACGGATCATTCCCACGGACATGAATGACCAGAACAAGGAGGAGCCCTCCCGATATGTAAGGAGTTATTGCTGGTTTCTCTCCCTTACCTCGCTGTGTAATTTAAATTACTGTAATGCCTCTGACTGGATCTCCCCGTTTCTGTTTCCTGGGGAGTTCCAAACCAAAAATGGTCTCTCTGCAGCACTTGGAAATCTCCCTGTTCTCGTGAGAGGTTTCTGTTTGCCTTTCATCTGCCAATTTTAAGGCATAATGATAATAAAAAAAGCGGCAGAAGTAATAACTCCTAATTATTGCAGTTTTGGGTTTAGTGTGGTGTGTTAATGTGATCACAGGAATGAGTAGTTTGAAGTCCCCCACAGAAAATATTTGTCACTGAGCAGGAATTGAAATCTTCCTCTTTTATTTCTTTTTAAATATAAAACTATTCATCATATTTGCAACTGAGGAGGAGGAACTTAATTTGGAACTTAATTGCATTAGTGATTGCAGTGGGAATCTGCTAAGATAATATATATTGGTATTATTGATTTCTTTTCCAGTTGCACTGTGTTACCTAAACTGAACCAGTGCACAAATAAGAATATTTTAAAATTATTGCTAGCTAACATGTTTAAAATTACTAACAGGTTGAATCTTGGCAATCTTCTGGGTTAAAACTCTTATTTTGAGGCTCATTATGTAGTTACTGGAAATGGGAAGGAGGCGTGTTCCCACCTGAGAGGAGCTGTCTGCTGCAGTGCATTTAATTTATGAAATCTTTAACTGGGGCTTATTTTTAGCACAGACAGCTGGCTGCTGCACAGCCTGTGACTAATGGAGCAAAACACACTTTTGTTTCGTGCTTGTTCCTTAATGTCACCCTACAACTTTGTTATTCCTCATGCGAGCTCAAGGGCCTGGGACTTCAGAAATCAGAAGTTAAACGGGGTTAAAAGTCTCAGTTTTAAGCTGCTAATTGCAGCAAGAGATCAGGATCTTTCCCCAAATTTAGGCAATACAAGCACACTCAGATTTAAATAAAAAAAAGAATAATAATTAACAAGAACTGGACTGGACTATGAGAGGGAATAAATCCAAATAGCACGAGGCTCTTGGTCATTTAAAGGGGAGAAAAACAAATGGTTCAGGAGGATTATCTGAGCTAGGGATAAAACCAATTAATGGCTACAGATCTCACTGTTTCAGGTGTGAGTATCTATTACTGCTCTGCTTGGAAATGGAAGAGTGAGTGAACCTCAGTGTTTCTGTTGCTATGAGACACTGGGGAAAGGGTGATTGGATCGTGTTTTGCAATCTCTCCTTCCTTAATCACATTGAGCAGCACTTACCTTGCACTTGCCCGGCTGGGGAGGTGCATTTATCTCTGAAACTGCTAAGAAAGAGATAAGGAATGTTATTTCTTACCAAAGCAGGACCAGCAGATCAGGCCTAAAAGCTGTTAACAACAGCTGACTGCAGACAAAGGGAGTTTTGAGCACTTTCTCTTCACTTCTAGCACCATCCAGACCCCGTGGCAGCAGCAGATGTGCCCTTAGCTCCAGCTCTGCGCTGTTCCCACTCCTGTCAGTCAGGATGGGATCCAATTTAGCTCTCCTCCACTTGGCAGAGCAGTTGCATCAAATAAAGAAAGAGTGGGAGGAGGAAAAGGAAAGGGGAACAGAAGAGGAGAGGATGTAATTTAGAAATCCCTCGCAGCTTTGTTCATAAGACTCATTCCTTTCTTTCATTTCAAGGTCTGTGCATCACCCAAGCCTTGTGTGAATCCCCAGCTCAGTGCAGAGGTGCTGTGTTGGCCCTCTGAGCAGGAGGAATGTCAGGCTTGGCTTCACTGTAACTTGTGAAAATACAAGGGAAGCCTGCCTTGCACCTGGCATTTGAAATCCCAGCCCTTTCAGGGCAGCATTTGGGATGAGACAAGTGAGATCCTCGAGGCAGCAACTTGTCTTTCTCTGAATGATTCTACATCACTTCCAGAAAAACTTGGTTAGTGGTTTGGGAGCCCTTCTGCTAATGAGCCAGAACCTCTCCCAGGGCCTGGAATGTTCCTCTCACACAGAGCAAGAAGTGGGTTCAGCATCCTCAGCTGCATTTCCTGTGGTGTAATTTCATTTGCCACTCAGTTGTGATGCCACGGAGCCATCTGCTATCCACCTAATTAAATTGTTCTCAGCCTAAATTGTTACATCAAACCCCAAAGGTGCTTCAGAAGAGGGATCTCAAGCATGGCCAAGGAAGTTGGCAGTAAAATTTTGTGGGAGAGTGAACTGAAATCCCTCAAGGAAGAGTTTGAGGGAGTAAGGCAGGATAAGACCTAGGATTCCCAGCATGAAGGGGGAGATTTCATAATGTGATTCTACTGTTGGATTCCCCCACAAAGGTTTTGCTTGAAAACATTCAAATTGTTACCTGTGTCCTGCAGGGAGCATTTCACCTGCTGCTAGAAATGTAACCCTCTTTTCACTGCTGTGAATGAACACAGACAGCCAGAACTGCAGGAGATGAACCAAGGAATGTCTGTTCTCCTGCAGATTGACATTTCCAAATGCCACTATCTGGTGGACTTGGACACAGCCACGGAGACCCCGAGGGAGCCCAGGTACTCCTCCAGCAAAGAAGAGTGGGTGACCATTGCCTACAAGCCATTCCTTGATGCTTCCAGGTAGGATTTGCACTTTGGAGAGGGAGGGATTGGGGCTGGCAGCTCTGTGATTTCTGTTTGCCAAAGTGGACAGGGAGGAGAGATCCAATGGCAAATGCCAGCTTGAAATCCAGTTTCCAGCAAAGTGGAACCTTTGTCAAACTCTTGCTTGCAAAATTTATGAGCTAAGTTGCTTTAGAGGGTGAAACTCTATGAGGAGGGTGGTGAGAGGGAGTATTTTTATAAAGAAATAAACAATTTCTTTATGAAGCTCCCTGCTGAAGCAATGCTTTTTGGGTTTGCTTTCCAAAGAAACGAGGTGGATGTCGCCTCCTCCCAAGAGACTTTTCACTCTGTCTTGTCCCAGCCAAATTCAAGGTATAAATCAGTCTCAGAGGGGATGAGCTCTTCAAAATTTTATGAAAGCTGGCAGACAGAGAGAGGAGGCAGTGAGCAGGGCCACACCTCTGTTGGGCACCAGAAAATCCATGGAAGAGCTGGAATCTGCTCTGCAGTAGCTGTGCTGCTCGCTGAACAACTTGCTGGTGTGTCTGGGAGAAGCAGAGATGGGATTTGTTCTCCTCCAGGCTGACAGGGGATGGGATCAGGGGTGGATCAGGTGGAATGTTATTCCTACATTCCTGCAGATCCAGGAACCCTCAGCTCTGCCAGGATCTTATTGAGTCCTTTAGAGCTGTGGCCGTGAAGGTGTCACACCAGGACAGAGGGGCTGGCTGGAAAAACCTCTGTAAGATCTAACCCAGAGTTCAGTGCCCTCCTGTTTTCCATGAGAGACCTTATTCCTTCCTGGTGCTTGGGCCCTCCAGGGACTGGGGCTGGGAGAAGCAGTGGGAAGGAGTGAAAACGTTGAGCAGCTCCCAGGAGAGCTCTGGTGTTCCCAGCTTGCTGACACAAACAGCTTTTCTTGGCAAGCTCTTCCATGAACTGTATTTTCCGAGAGAACCTGCTGCTACATTTGGGCAGGACTTTGGGAAGTTTGGCCAATGAGTTTTATTAATGAGGCAGTTGAAGCATCAGAGGCACTCCTTGTGCAGAGGATTTGCCCTTAAATGTGCATTTCTGCTTTAAAGCCACATTTGTGTGTTCCTGGAGCTGCTTTATGCTGCTGTTCTGTGCTGAACAGCCAAGCTGTGGTCAGTTGGACCTGACCTAAACCCTTTGAAGTCAGTCAGGTCCAGATGAGCCTTGAAGACCCATCGGGTCAACGCTGGGGCTGTAATTTTTTGGGGGTGCCACAGAGGTGCTCACCTGCCTGATGAAAACCAAGAATTATTTTGGTGTGGCTCTTCTCCAGAATGTGTGGATTCTCCTCTGTCCTTCTGGACAAAAGGTGCTGGGAGAGCAGAGCCCATCGCAGGAGGAGGTCACAGAGCCACATCCCGAGCCCTGGGTGTTGCCTGTCAGCCTCCTCTGCTCCTGGAAATGGTGGGAATGCTGTTCTTGTGAAGCCAGCACAGCTGGAGCACAGGGAGTGTGCTGCCTTCGGCAGTGGAGGAGGCCAGGTTGCCATGGCAGCAGCTCTGATTCCCATTCCTCAGCCTTCTCCATCCCTTCAGGTGGGGCAGGGAGCTCTCCCTGCTGGGGAGGGGCTGGCAGGTGTCACTTACCTGGGGGGTGTCACTGCCTCTGAGGGGTGACAGAACCAGCAGCATGTCCCCATCCTGTCACCCTGAACCTGTTCCCCCTGGAGAGGAGCAGGAGACAGGAGCCAGCAGTGGGCACAGCTTCCCAAGAGCAGGGGAGAGCAGAAAGAACAAAGCACAGCTCTGCCCTGCCCTGCTTTAAGCCACTGTGCCATTTAAAGGTGTCACATTTGGGTTTGGTCCCTGCAGACAAGGTCCAGGCCCCTTCTGCCAGCCCCTCTTGCTCCAGCACGAGCAAGAGACATTTCACAGCTCATTCTGCATTCTGTGCTTCAGCATTTTTGTCATATATATTTAATTACTTAATTTCTTCCTGTCTTTTGGCCCTTGGAGAAGAGATGGGGTGGATGAGTGGTTGAGGGGCTCAGCTGGAATTTGGTGCTCCCAGGTCCCACAAACCCTGCCTGTGTTGCATTTGGACCAAAGGTTTGTTAGTTCCCCTCTCATCCCCAGGAGCTCACTGGCAGTGACTGAAATTTCAGAGTGAGGAGCTTCAGCTCCACGATAACAGTGGCAGGTGAACAGTGGTTTTGCATCCAGGCACTGGGATTTTGCATCCTAGCCCTGGGGTTTTGCACCCAGGGCCTCGGGTTTTG
>VWZT01001382.1:74074-84139 GCA_013397055.1 Pachycephala philippinensis | reverse complement strand
CAGGTGGCACTGGGACCTGTCCCTGTGGGACTGGGACCTGCCCGGATGGGACTGGGATCTGTCCCTGTGGGACTGGGACCTGCCCGGGTGGGACTGGGACCTGCCCAGGAGACACTGGGACCTGCTTGGGTGGCACTGGGACATGCTCAGGTGGCACTGGGACATGCCCAGGTGGCACTGGGACCTGTCCCTGTGGCAGAGCTCAGCTCCCTCCTGCCATTCCCTGCTCTTGTCCCTTCTCCTGCCTCTCTCTGAGCTCTGCTGGCACCAATCTCAGGTTCCCAGCTGCATTTTAGGAGGGATCTCTCACACTGAGGTACCCAAATGCTGCTGTTCCAGTCAGTCTGTGACTTTGGGATTGGGAACTGGAGCATCTTCACCTGGGGTTTCCTTCCATCCCACAGCAGCCTCCTCTGGCGCTGCTGGAGCAGAATTGAGTTGCTTTTCCTGAAATTCAGCCTCAGCTCCAAGGGGCACTGTGCTTCCAGCTCTGCCAACGGAGCATCTCTGCCTCAGCTGGGAGCTGCTCTGTCCTGCCCAGTGCCTCCTTCAGAACCCAAAAAACCTGCAAAAGCAGCCCCTGCTCCCCCAGCTTGGAGCAATCATGGTCCTGCTCCTGCTGCCGGGGAGCTGAGCGCTGATTGAGGCTCCGCACACTCCGTCTCTGGGGGACAAATTTAGCAGCAAATGCAAATAGAACATTAAATATATTCCTGTCATCTGTCACCCAGCCCCTTCCCTGTGCCATCTGCTGTCTGAGGTGGCTGAGCCCGACACAGGGAGGTGACAGGAGGTGAAGGTTCCCTCTCTCTGAGCTGAGAGCTGGCCCGAGCTGGGAGGGGAGCTGAGGGTGCAGGGGCTGCCTGCTCCCAGCTGAGCCCAGCCAGGCTGTGCAGGAGCCCCTGGGGAGATGCAGCTCCCAGTGGCACTTCCTGCACTTCCTGCCATTGTTTTCCAGCTACATTTGAAAGATCTCCAGTGCTGCCTTACAGCAAGCAAACGAAACACAGCTCATCTTTCTGCTGAAAAAATTACTCCAATTGGATGTGCAGAACAGCAGAGCTGGGAGTTGAAGTGAGCAGCAAGTGTGTGCCATCCCTGACCACTGAACAATCCAAATTTGAGTGCTGCTGCTGCATTTCCGAGCTCTCTGTGACTGGGGTTACACTCGTGGCTGGCAAGGGTTGGTATTTCCCATCCAGCTCATCTTAAAGACATAAAGAGAGAAGCTGCAGTGCTGCAGAAACAAAACTCTGCCTCAGCCCCGATTTCAGTGAGTTGCTCAAACGTTTGAAGCTACACAAAGCTGGGAGCTGCTGCTGAAGGATGTTTTATTTGTCCACTTCACATGGAAACCTGGACTTTACAGTTAGTGAGGGAACACATCCATTCAGAGTGCCCTCAGCCAGCACAGCTCCTGCAATTAGCAGCCCAAGCAAAGGTGCTAATTTCACCCAGCCATCATTAACCGTGCTCCACTGGTCCAGTTTCTGAAAGGCTGTGAAATGCCAGCTCCCAGCACTGGCAGGGCACGGAGTGAGGGTGGCTTTAGAGCTGCCCAGCCCTCTGTAACTCAGTATTTCCACAGAAGATCAGCTCAAGAGCCAAACTTCAAAATGCCAGCGCCCATCAAAGCTGCTTTTTGCTCCTCAGAGAGACATGAGGAAAAGGCAGCCAGAAAAATGGGATAGAAAGGAGATTCCAGGAGGGAAATGGAGCTTTCACCTTCACAGTGCCCTGGGGGACAGGGCTGTGTGACCCCCTGGATGCTGATACCTGGGATTTCAGTTTCTTTCAATAATTACAGCACCTTCCTGCCCTCTGTCCCCCTCAGTCCTGCTGGGAACGGATGGTGGGCACGAGGCTGCTGCTCCTAATGACACAAACCTGCTCTGGTCGCGCCAGCAAGGAGAGAATTGGGCACTTAAGGGCGATTTGCTTTTCCTTTCTGGTTTTTCAGGTCCTCGCGGCTGCTGCGGGCGTTCTACATCCCCCTGCTGTCGGAGCAGTACACGGAGTACGCCAACTACACCATCCTGAAACCCCGCAGGAAGCAAGCCAGGAGGAAAGTGGGAGGCTAGGAACACACCTGGGCCACCAAAAAAACCCCCCAAAGCATCTGCTGGCACTCTTGGACAGCTGCCTGAGGCACGTTCAGCTCCCTGTGTGAAGGACGGTGCTGGGAGGATTCCCTGCTGAGCTCTGGCAGCCTCTGCTCCTCTGTCAGGCTCTGCTCTGCCTCGAGCCATTGGAAAATCCAGCAGCCACCTCTGGATGTGTTATCCCTGCTGCTCCCTCTGTTCTCTCTTACACCAGAGAAGAGAAAAATGGAAAATAAAAAGGGGTGGCACCACCAGGTCCTGCTCCAGGCTGCAAATCTGGGAAAACGCAGCTCAAATTCTCCCTGTCTCTCCCCCACCCACCCTCCGCTGTCCTCACCTGCTCCAGCAGTGCTTTCTTTCACCCAGGGAAGTTCTTTTCAGGTAACAAAGCTTAGGAATTTTCCTTTTCCAAGGGGAAAAGAGGAAAAACACCTGACTGACAATGAACTGGAATGCGCTGAATCTCAAGGAATGAAGCATTGTGCACCACAGAGGAACAGCCTGAAGCTGCTCTGTCCAGGAGAAATTTCCAAGGATAAACCTGTGCTTTTGGGAACAAAAAACCAAACTGAGACAATTACGTGTTTAATGGGATCAGAGTGTTTGTGTTACCTGTGAAGCCAAGTGTTTGTTTGCTATTTATAATGATTTTTTCAAGATCCTTTGAATTCTAGACTTCAGCATCTTAAAAATTCTGGAATCATCCAGAGAGAAGGAGAAGGATAAATCCAGTTTTTTTTTTGCAGTCCTGTTTCCCAGAATAGGCAGGATGTGTTACGTGGGTCCAACATGCCTCAGAGCAGTGCTGTGCTTCTTCTGTCTCCATTTCCAAACTTGCAGCATCCCCAGCTGGGTGCAGGGAGCTGTTCTCACCCACATCCCTGGAATTCTGTGGGGATGGGATGGGGTGGAGCAGAGGGGGAGTTCTGCCCCACTCCATGGTGTGGCTGTGGCTGGGTTGGTGCGAGCAGGGGGATCAGAGCAGATTTGGGATCCAGGAAAGCTCTGGGGATCCGTGTGTTGGTGCAGGAGCTGGATTTGGGGCTCAGCAGGGTGGGGGGGCTGTGATCCCTCCTGATCCTGCTGGGACAGAGCAGGAGGAGCTGCACGAGCAGCACGGCTGGGCTGTGTCACAGGATCAGCTCTGGGAACACAGGAGGAGGTTCTCAATCCCTGCAGTGCTTTGAGGAGGTTTTTAATGTTTGTGCTACAAACAGAGCCCAGCCTGGAGCCTGGGTGGTCACACCATGGAGAACCCCACTCCCTGGAGCAGCAGCTGGGAGCTGAGGCTCTAAATTCAGATTTAGGGTGGTGTCCAAGTCGTGCCATCCTTAGGGAAGTGGATTTCACCCCGTGCAAGTCTCCCCCTTGCCCAGTGTGAGCTGTGGAGCTCTGAGGTTTGCAGGGAATGGTGCCTGGGATGGGAGGAGCTGTTCTGGGAGGGCAGAGCTGGCGTCGCTGTTCTGTGCCCATCATGTCCCCTCTCCCTCCAGCAGCTCTGCCCTCACTAAAGCTCACCCAGAGCTCTCCAGTGCCAGGGAATCCCAACCAGAACTGCCCTGCTCGCTGCCTCTGGCCTTGCTGCCCCCTGAGCTGGAATGAGATCAAGTGACAGATGCAGCTCAGGCGGTGACGGCAGCAGCTCCGGGGTGCTGCATGGGACTGCCCCGTGCCCAGTGCTCGCTGTGAGCACAGTGCAGTAAACACCCTTTGGGAACCCCTGTGGCTGCTCCCCCTTTCTGTCCAGCTGGATTCCTGTCCTGGAATGATAACTTGGCAATAATTGGGAGTTATCAGTTATTTTCCAGAGGGATACAGCAAGTGTTTATTCCTGGGAGCAGACCCAGGTGCAGTGCTGTCCCTCACTGCCCTGCAATCCATGAATTCTGCCAGGGAGGTGGATTACTGGGTGAGTGTTAATTTGGCAGATAAAACAGGCTTCAAACTCCTTTTCACAGGAAGGGTGAAGCTTCCCTGGTGTCTCACAGCCCTTGTGGCATCGGTGTGACCCTTGTCCAGCCCGCAGTGAGCAAAGAGGAATGCTCTGTGTTGAAATGAGCTGGTTGGAAAGGCTCCGAGGGTGGGGAGCTGCTCCCTGAAATTACCCAGCCTCAGAACACCCTGTCCAGGTGCTGCCCAGCCCAGCCCTGTTCTCTCCCTCGCACAAAGACCAGGCTGTTTTGACCTTTCCTGTTTTTCATCCTCCCCTCGGAGCTGCCTGGGGAAGCTCCAACGCTTTTGAGTCAGCAAGAAACAGCTCCAGGGCCTCGGGATGTGGGGCTGGTGGTGGATTCACACTGCCAGGTCTGGTTTGGGACCTGCCCAGTGGTCAAGGCATGGCATGGTTGGGGTTTCACCTTGATTTTGGGGACAGGTGGCTTTTCCACACCCCTGGTGTGCTCTCCAGCAGGTGCAGCCCTTCCCTGCCTCTCCCAGAGCGTGTTCCCAGGGGCTCCCGGTGCTCCAGTGCTGCAGCTGGGAGAATCCAAGGGGTCAGGGCAATCCCCAGGCTCCTTGGCTCCTCACCTCCCCAGCTTCCCGGGACAGGAGCTTTCCAGCAGCTCTGTGCAGCTCTGGCTGGAGCACACCATAAACAAGCCCAAACCCTATTATTAGACTCTGGAAAGTGCTGCCTTAGAGACAGGTTTGCTTATAAATATCCATTTTCTCTCTGGCTCTTCCAAGCTGGCAAGGAAAAGGGATCTCTGCTTGTGCCCCTGCTCTTGGAGCTTCTCCCCACCGGAGCTCATCCTTCCAGCCCCCCAAATTCCAGCTGTGGGGATGAGACACCCAGCCCAGTGTCAGCAGGGTTTCTGTGATCCTTCAGCTCTCCCTGCTCGCTGCCCAGCCTCTGCAGGCTGCTGCTCGGTGGTGGCAGGGTTTGAATCCCCTTTTTCAGCCTCAGGGGTCCCCCCGGTGGGGACCTTGCCGGGTTTAACCCCGCTCCCGGCCGGGAAACGCTGCTCCAGCTTTTCCTCGGGCTCCCGGGAGAGGGCATCGTGCTCCAGGAGAGCCGGGAAGAGCCGGCTCCCGAGGGGTGAAATCCTGCGGATGGGCTGGGAACTGGGGCTTTTGCTGCTGGTAAAACTTGGGATTTCAGGGTGGAAGTTGCAGCCTCCTCTGTGCTGCCCTGGAGGAGGTGATGCTGACTTTTTTCCCTCCCCACAGCCACGATGACCTGTCCCTGTTGCTGTGACAGCACTGGGGTTCAGTTTTAGGTGTCTCAGGTGGTTTTTTGGCAGCCAGAGCCGAGGGAGGAGCTGCAGCAGCCCATGGAGAGGGGGAACATCCCTCCCTCTGTGTCCCTGGGGAATCTCCACCGCTGGGATGGACAAACACTTCCCTGCCTAACTGGGATTATTCCCGGACCTCATTTTCTGCACAGAGCTGACACTTATTGACAGATAATCCATGGCTGTATGGAAAACTCGTGATTAAGTTTTCCTCTCAGCTGGGCTCCCCGGGCTGTGTCTCTCAGAGTTTGCTAACAAACATTGCATCTCCAAAAGAAAAGGTGGTGGGAGCTGCTGGGGAATCCAGGGCTGTGCTCGTCCTTCCCAGCAATGACAGGCCTGGAGAGGGGAGTCACTGAGAAGGGTTAGGTCAATCCTTATTCACCTTTTTGGGCCCCAAAAGGTGAGAGGGAGCAGTAATTTATGAGAGAAATGGGTGGTCTGACTTCTCCGTTTTGTGACAATCAGGAGAACAAGGCAGAACAAACCACAGGAGCTTTTCATTTTCCTTTTTTACATCGTAAAAACTCGCTGGGATTTTGGCTGCAGCGTGTATTCCATGGTTTTCAGGCAGGGAGGTATTTTAAACGTTAAATACAGGGAAAGAAAAGATTTCAGGGAGCTCACCAACGGTGTCAGGGTTAACGGGGCTGCCTCTGAAATGTCACCTGGGCTCTGACGTGCCTCTGGTGCATGAGTGATTTACAGCAACAGCAGCTCTGAGCTGAGCCTGTCAGATGATCCAGAGCTGTGTTGCCACCCCCAAAATCTGCTTTTCCCCTCAGCTGTCTGGCAGTCCCCACGCAGGGCCCTCCAGCTACAGCAGGAAAGGGCTGTGCAATGGAAGGGGGCTGAATTTGGGCATTTTTTGCAGCTCTGTGTGACCAGGGACAGGCTGGAGCTGTGCCAGGGGAGGTTTAGGTTTGGATATCAGGGAAAGGTTCTTCCCCCAGAGGGTGCTGGGCACAGGGAATGGGCACGGCCCCAAGGCTGCTGGATCTCCAGGACACCACTCCCAGGGATGCCCAGGGTGGGATTTTGGGGTGTCTGGGCAGGGCCAGGAGCTGCATTTGATGATCCCTGTGGGTCCCTTCCATTCAGGACATTCTGTGGATCCATTATTTTCGCTGGTGAGTTCACAGATGCCTTTCTGTGGACTCTGCCCCTCCCAGAGGGGTGATGAAAAGTGTTGATGTGTTTTTGTGCCGGGTTCTTCACGCCCTAAATAGCTCTGGCCAGTTCTGCCTCAGCTGACTGAAGTGCTGATGGTGCTTGGACAGCAAATTCTGCCGAGGGAAACTGGTGCAGGCAAAAGCTGGTTCGTGCAACCTCCTTGATAAAAGAGGGCAGGGAGGGTCCAGCATCTCCCCAGGAGGAGCTGGGCTCGGTTTCCTGCTCTGCTGGAGCACTCCGTGTTCCTGGTGCTCTGTTCTGGGGTGTGGAGAACCCATCCCCTGCCATGGGAATGCCCTGGATGTTTTCAGCTCCTCTCTGGATCCCTTTGCCCGTGAACAGAGCCATTGTGCAGCTCGATCACCCAGTGCCACCTTCCAGAAATATTTGCTGAGAGACTTCCTTGTGTTCTGTGTTCTGCTGCCTTGGGAGGGCTCCTCCCCTGCGCCAGAGCTGCCCTCACCAAAAAGGAGGATGAGCTGGCTTTTCCCCTTCAGCAGTCAATATTTACTCTCCCAGGCAAGCTGTTAAAATGCTGCTCCTCTCTTGTTTTTGGTGTTTGTTTCTCCTGCCTTGCTGGAATCCTGCCCCAGAGTCTCCCACACTGGCAGCTTTTGTTTGTGCAGCGGGGACACGTGGGTGTTCCCAAAGACGGGGTTGGGGGAGCCTTCCAGGGACTGCCAGGCCACGTTTGCATCTTCTCCTGTGTCTGTGGGGTGTGCTCCAGCCCATCTGCCCCAAGGAAGGCTGGAGTTTGGGAAGGGGAAGCCACGGGATCATTTGTTCAGTGCCAAGGTGAAATCTCGAGAGGAATCTGCAGGATCCTTTGTCCAATCCCGGGGTGAAATCTCGAGACGAAGCCACATTGGTTCAATCCCAAAATGGAATCCTGCTTCCACTAAAACCCAGGAGGAAAGGTAACAAGGATGGTCTCCAGCAGCAGCTTTTTTAGGAGTCCTGAAAAACAAACTTTGCCAGAGCCCTGTCCAAAAGGATCTGTGGTGTGTGCACCCCTTGTGTGTAACGTTACCTGGAACTCTGTCACTGCAAATCCTTGGTCTCTATTTTCAATTATTGAGACACTAAATTTCCCTATTTCTGCAATTCCTGTGATCCCCAAGAATTTTTTTTCCAGAGAGGAATGAGATCTGCTGCCCTGCCTTTGAGTGCAGCGTTGCCTTTCTGCTTTGCTAACGAGAGGCTCGAAGATCCTCCCTGGCAAAGATCCTCCCTGGCAAACTGCTGGGTTTGTTAAAGTTGTTTGGCTCCAGCAGGAAACTTTTCTCCTGCGCTGGTAGGGGAAGGCAGCCTGCTCCTTAATTGCTCTCTGCAGCTTGGCCAAATGAAATCCATCTCCGTGCCCTCGGAGCTGAAGCCAAAAAAAATATCCCCAGTGGTCCCTTGTGCTGTGTAACTCCTCGCTGGGTGAGCCTGCTTCCAATCCCATCTCTCCTGGGATTTACAACCTCTGGAGGAGGAGGATTTAAAGCTCTGGTGTGCAGGAGGGCTCCACGTTGGTTTGAAGGGTGATTTGCACCAGTTTGTCTTCGTTTAGTTCTGCCTCAGAAAGGAGAAATCATTGGTAAAAAAAGGTCTTTGTTTTACCTTTTGGCTCCAGCTGGATTCATCTCTCCTGTTGGGAATTATTTGCCCAATTCATCAGTTTTAGTTTGGTTCG
The DNA here is from genome assembly GCA_013397055.1 of Pachycephala philippinensis. Classification (NCBI taxonomy): domain Eukaryota; kingdom Metazoa; phylum Chordata; class Aves; order Passeriformes; genus Pachycephala; species Pachycephala philippinensis. Next base: position 75,953 of record VWZT01001382.1, on the reverse strand, counting down.
TTTCTGCTCTACCCTTTGCACTTTTAACCATTTTGAGGGGTTTATTCAAAATCCCAGTTTTGTGATTTCTTACCCCTCACTGCTGCAGTCAGAAGTACGAGGCACACAGGGTGGGGAGGGGGGAGAATAAATCCTGGGAAATCTTGACAAGAACCCTGGAGTCTGTGTGGAAAAGTGGAAAAATGGAACCTTTTCAGTTGCTTTTTATGCCCCTGCAGGGGAGGGACGGGAATAAAGCCCCAAACCAGGTTGTTGTTGTGGTTCTGCCTTTGCAGTGGGAATGTTTCCCTAAACCTCTCAGGTCAAAGCCCAGGTGGGACTGAGTTTGAATAACGTGATGAGGAGCTTTCAGACTGAAAGAGGGAAAATTGAGGTTGGAAAATTGAGGTTGGATACTGGGAATAAATTCCTTGCTGGGAGGGTGGGGAGGCCCTGGAGTGGATTTCCCAGAGGAGCTGTGGCTGCCCCATCCCTGGCAGGGTCCAAGGCTAGGTTGGAGCCTCTGGAAGGTGTCCCTGCCCGAGGCAGGGGTGGGATGGGATGGGATGGGATGGGATGGGATGGGATGGGATGGGATGGGATGGGATGGGATGGGATTTAAGGTCCCTTCCCCCCTAAACCCTTCCAGGACCCCACGAGCACTGGGGCAGAGTGAAGCAGGGCGCTGCTGCTGCAGCTGTGCAGGGCACAGGGCTCCTCTTGCACAACTCCTGGGGCTGTGTCCCAGAGAATTTGTGTGCCCCAGCCCCTCTGGGAGCTGTTCTGCAAGGAAAATCAGCTTCCAGTCCCTGCTTCCCTCCAGCTCCCCTGGGAGATGGGGCACAGAGCTGGGATGGAGGGAAAAGGATCTTCCATCCCATCCAAGTGCTGGATAATCCCTCCAAAAACACTGTGGCCCAGCTTTCCTGAAGGCAAACTTTCATCCCTTTGACCCCTGGTCATTTTCAAACCCTAAGTGGAATTTTTCGGGTGGTTCCAGCTTGATTTGGTGTGTGATTAATGAGCAATTACGAGCAGATATAAATAATAGTGGATTTAAGCGTGTACGGATGCTATAATTAAAAGCTCTATTACAATATTTATTAATATTTCATTCTAGATGTCAGAGGTTGCTCTGCAATTCTGTAGGACTTGACTGATCTTCCCGGGGAGGGAGCAGCTCCTCTGTGTAATTCCAGCAGTGTTCAGGGGATAAAAGCCTGCTGTGGGTCTGGATGTGGGATGTGAGCAGCTGGAGCAGCACCTTGCTGCAAGGGCCTGGTTTTCGTGGTGCTTTCTTGTGCAGGGACATTTGGTGTCTTCCCACAAAGAAATGCCCCATAACAGGGCAGAACAGAGCTCAGACTAAAGCCTTGTCCTCACAATCTGGTGAGAAAAATCAGGTTTTTCTCAGTTATATTTTAACCCTGCTGGCGTGAAAGATTTTTTTTTGTTTGTTTGGTTTTGGTTTTGGTTTTTTTTTTGTTTTGTTTTTTGTTTTTTGGTTTTTGTTTTTGTTTTTTTTTTTNTTTGGTTTTGGTGTTTTTTTTTGTTTGTTTTGTTTTGTTTTGTTTTGTTTTGTTTTTTTGGTTTTTTTTTGTTAGGGGGGTTTTTTTGGATTTTTTTTTTTGTTATAAAACAGGGACTTTACATCCTGTTCAAAGGAAAAAAAACCACTTCACAGAGGATTTGTACCCTGCAGACTCGGCTGTGCTGTGTCCAGAATCACCCTTGACACAGCAAATCCTCCAGCAAACCTTCGGCCTCGCCTGCCTTGTGACCAAAACCCAGGGGAGAGGGCACCACTGACCCCAAACCCATATCTGCTCCTGACCCCAAACCCACGGCTGCTCCTGACCCCAAACCCACGGCTGCTCCTGCCCCCAAACCCCCAGCTGCT
>VWZT01001382.1:35771-73894 GCA_013397055.1 Pachycephala philippinensis | reverse complement strand
CCCTCGGCTGCTCCTGACCCCAAACCCATATCTGCTCCTGACCCCAAACCCACAGCTGGTGCTGGATCCAACCCCCAGGGCTGGCACCTGCCTCTGCTCTTAGGAAATGTTTTGGCCATTTCTGTGCAGATACAGCCCAAAATAAGCCCCCACACGCTGCCTTCACCCCAAAACCCACAGTGTGTTCTGTGAAACCCCCTGCCCCAGATCCCCGGTGCGTTTGGGAAGGTCTTTGCACAGTGGAAACATCTGGATTTTTTCCTGTTTCCTGGACCAGGCATCACTCTGAGGGATTGTCCCCAAAACCTGGGGCAGGTGGTGATAAAAAAGAGCTTTTTAAGAGTGACTCTGTCTGTTCCCAGAGCTCTCCCTTGTGCTTGGGTCACACCAGCCCCATCCCAGATTGTGGTTTTTTCTGCCCCAAACCCACAACCTGGACATTGAATGTGCTGCAGGTGTGGAGGGGCCAGGCCGGGCACAGGTGGGCAGGGGACAAATGGCTCCAATTACCCAAATTGGCATCACCTGTGGGCACTGAGGGCTCTGAGCGAGCTCCGGGGCTGAGCTCAGTTTGCTGCTGCCGTGGAGGTGAGACTGGAGGTTGGATTTTCAGGTATGTTCCTTTCTGTGTTCTTTTTTTGCCTTGATTTCAGAGGGAGGGTTGCTCCTAGCCACAGCTCCTTTAGGTTACCAGCTGAAATGTGTGGTTGTTTCCCTTTCCCCCTTTATTTCTCCCTCTTTCTGAGCCTCCTCAGGAGGTCTCCGGGTCTGGAAAGGTTTCTGACCCAGCTGGGAACAATGCAGAGCTCCCAGTGCTGCACCAGAGCTGCCAGGAGCTGACGCTGCCCTTCCCCTGTGAGCCTCTCCAGGTTTATTTTTAGGCAGTTTACAATTAATTCTTGTGGAGAAAAAAACCCCACGAAAACAATTAAAATCGCCATTGTGGCTTCTAAGAACTGTTGATAGAAAAAGCAGCCCTTTTAAAGGCTGGTATTCTGGGACAAATCCCCCAGGGAAAGGGAAAAATGTGGCTGTGTCGTGCCAGGGCTCCAGGCAACGTGTTCCAAATAAACCAGAAACGCCGGGGTTTTGCTTCCACTCTGCTCCTCTTACTCAGTTCTGAGTCAGGGGTGAGGCAGGGATGAGCTGCTAATGAATCCTCCTTCTCCTGCTGGTGCTCTGCGTGTTTATCTTGATTAAATCGTGGCATCCGAGCAGGTCAGAATGGAATTATTGGGGCAGCTCGGAGCTCAAGGAGCTCAGGGAGCAGAGGGACTTTCCTAATGGGGATTTTGGAAAGCCTTCCCCCAAAATTCCTGTTGTTTTAACTGCTGAAATGAAGTGAATCACTTGGCTGCCTTGCTTTTCAAGTCCGTCTTGCCCCGTGGAATATTAAATGCGCCGGTTATTGTCATTATTGTCAATATTCGGGGTGAATTTGGTCAAAGAACTGAGAAACGCCTGATCTTTGGAGAGCTCTGGCCTCTCTTCAAAAATGTGATTATTTTAAATAAACATTAATAAAAAGGTGAAGTGTTTGGGGGTCACAGGAGTGTCTTTGGAGCCAGGGGTTGAACCGGGCAGGGTAAAGGTTGAACGCATGTGGTCCCAGAAGGAGGTCAGGGCTTTGCTTGTTTTTAACGGGAGCTTGGCACGGGTGGGATCTGTGTCTGCTGCCAAGGGTGATTCGGGGCTGGGAGTGGAGAATTGTGGTGCCTGTGGGGTGAGGCAGTGAGGGGCTGAGCTCTGGGGCCCCTTTCTGTGGGGTTTAGAGCAGGACATGCCCCTCTCAGCGGCTGCTGGGCTGTCTGCTTTGTGCCTCAGCCTTTGGGCAATTCCTGCTGGAGCAGAGCTGCTGGGCTTTGAGGTGTTCTGTGTGTTCTTGTGGTTTTTGGGGGTTTTTTGGGGTTTTCATTTTTTTCACCTTGCTGCATCCGGAGTCGGTGGATAGTAGGGGAAATTTGGCAGCTGTTTGCTTTCCCAGCAGGAAAAGTTCTGTGCTTTGCACTCCGGGGGCAGGGTTAAACCCTGCAGAACCTCCCCTGGCTCTCGGTGCTCAATTACCTGGAACCTGGGATTCAGGATGGCCCGGACAGATGTGTTGCCATGGCCACGGCTCCGAGGGACCGCTGCTGGCGAAGGGGAGCCGCAGCCCTGTCCCGGCCGTGCCCCGGCTCCCGCTGGCAGCCCCTGATTAGCGGGAATAATTAATTAATCCTCGCCCCGCCAGCCCCTCGCTGCAGCTGCGTGACGCCAGCAGCGCTAACGAGGCTCGGCTGCTAATTTGCTGCGTTAATGATGATGTTCTCCTGCTCTGGCTCGTGCTAAAGCCAGGTTTTATGCGGGGTTGTCACCCAGAGGGGCTGGGAGCCCGGGGAAAGGGCATCTCTGAGCTCTGCCCCTGGATTCTGTGCACCCACGGTGATGGGGGAGCTGTGAGCTGGTGGTTGGGGGATGCTGGGCTCTCGTTTTCCAGCTTGAGGAATTGTTCTGAGTGGAGGATTGTGCCTTTATGGGGGTTTAGGGTCACTCAGCTCCTGTTTTCGGGGCGCTGTGCAGCCCCTGGGGGTGCTGTGGGTGCAAACCAGGCTGGGCGTTCTGGTGTGCTGAAGGAGAGGACTCAGCTCCCGCAGGGTCCTTTGCCATGCCAAGGAGCTCTTCGGTGAGGTTTAACCCCCTGAATCCCAGTGACCAAGGTGTAAATTGTTCATTGCAAACAGAACATCCTGCCCTGGAACGGGGGAAGGAGCAGGAAAATGTTGCCTTTGCTCCTTTCTGAGAGGTTTTGCCCTCTGAGATCTGGGGATCACAGCGCCTGAGCTGAGCAGTGGTGCTGGGTGTGATGCTTTCCAAGAGAGAGAGAAGATCAACGTATTTATTTTTATATAAATACATATATAATGTATTATATCCTATTTTTGTTGGGGGCTGGTGGTCCTGGAGAACGCCGCCTTGCTCTGATGAAGCGTTTTCCATGGAAACAGCCACCTGAGCCTCCGGCTGCTCCCCAGGCTCCGTGCAAAGGCAGACCCAGGTGATTCAGGGTATAATTTCCCCTATTGACGTCAGTCCTGCTCCCTCCCAGCTCTCAGCTCCCCAGCAGGGAGCTCTGAACTCCCAAAATGTGCCTTAACCCTGGCAGGGTGCTCTCAGCCCGGTGAATGGCCATTTTGGGTATTTTGGGATCACACCTCCCATTGTGCCCGAGTGGTTTTGCTGCTGCTCTGCCAACCAACCCCACACGGATCCTTATCAAAACACTGTGGCCTTTATTTGCTGATAAATCGCTCCAGCAGGGGCTGGTACATAAAACCACATTGTGGCATTTCCCTGGCAGGAAATCACCAGGTTTAGGGACCTTTTTGAGCAGAGAGATCTCTCCTGAAAAGCCCCATATTTAAACTCTTTCCCAACAGAGCGACAGGGGAAATTTTTCTCTGGGGAAAATGGAGCCGTCCTGGGAGGGATGTTGGATGGGAAATCCTGGGAAAATGGGCTGACAGGACTTTAACTCCTTGTCCTTTGTAAGATTTGTGGGGTTTCTGACAGCAGGCAGAGTTTCGCTGTGGTTATTAAATTATTGGTGCTGGGTGGAATTCTCTGCTGCTGGAGCTGCAGGTAGGATTTTTCATCAGGCCATTTCTTTTAAATTAGAGGATGTTCCTTCCTTGGTTTCGGTTTCTACTCAATCTTGTGGTTTTACACTCAGATTAACCTCCAATTTCTTGGTTTGCCTGCGTGTCCGTGCTCTCCTCCAATTTACTTTTTGTTCTGCTGATTTTTAACCACTGAGAATCAGGATAACCTGTCCAAAATCAGATTAATATCAGGTTTAGTCAGCACAGAGCCTGTTCCTTTAGCCTTGCAAACCTCAGTCAGTGGCACTGAGTTATTCTCTGTACCTTGAGGTGCAAGCAATGGGATCCTCAAAGCACCGGGGGCAGAAACATTTCCCTTATTTCTCCCTTCATTTCCCTGCTTCTTACCCCTTTGAGGGCTCGCCTCAAATTCAGAGCTGATTCCCTGCGAGAGTCACCCAATTAAAAAGTTTCTTTTCATCACATTTAAAACGAGCTCTCTGCCATCTGACCTCCCTCGCCTCCAGTGCAACATTCCCAGCAAAAAATCCCCTGAATCAGCAGAACCCTCTGGTGCCTGAACTCGCAATTCTTTCCCCACAGTGACCTGCTTGGCCCTGTTCCCACCAGGGTCAGGGTTGCAGAATTTTTGCCTCATTTTCCACTCTTGCACTTTGTCCAGCAGTGGAGGGAGAAAGGGAGGAGAGGAGAATTTAATTCCTGCTGTAGTTTTATATTCAGCCTGACAGATTCCTCAGTTTCAGGTACAGGGTGATTAATTGCAAAATCTACCCACACTTTTTTTTTTTTTTTTTTAATAAGCTGCCCATCAGCTCCATTCTTACTCGGAAATGCCAACAGTTAGGATGGGACTGCTTGGTCTGCTTTTATTAAATATCCTAAAATGATATTAGCCTGATTTTAGGATGTCCAAGCCAGCTCAGCAGCAGAGCTGTGTACGGGCAATTCAGACATGGTTTTAAGGCTCCTCTTGCATTTTCCAAGCCAGCTCAGCAGCAGAGCTGTGTACAGGGAATTCAGGCACAATTTTAAGGCTCCTTTTGGATTTTCCAATCCAGCTCAGCAGCAGAGCTTTATGCACTGAGGGCAGACACAGTTTTAAGGCTCCTTTTAGGATGTCTAGTCCTGCTCAGCAGCAGAGCTGTGTATGGGGAATTCAGGCACAATTTTAAGGCTCCTTTTGGATTGTCCAAACCAGCTCAGCAGCAGAGCTGTGTACAGGGAATTCAGGCACAATTTTAAGGCTCCTTTTGGATTGTCCAAACCAGCTCAGCAGCAGAGCTGTGTACAGGGAATTCAGGCACAATTTTAAGGCTCCTTTTGGATTGTCCAAACCAGCTCAGCAGCAGAGCTGTGTGCACTGAGTTCAGTCCCAGTTTTAAGGCTCCTTTTAGGATGTCTAGTCCTGCTCAGCAGCAGAGCTGTGTGTAAGGAATTCAGGCACAATTTCGAGGCTCTTTTAGGATGTCCAAGCCAGCTCAGCAGCAGAGCTGTGTGCAGGGAATTCGGACACAATTTTAAGGCTCCTTTTGGATTTTCCAGGCCTGCACAGCAGCAGGGCTGTGTGCACTGAATTCAGACATGGTTTTAAGGCTTCCCTTGGATTTTCCAATCAGGGCTGCGTGCAGTGAGCTCAGTCCCAGTTTTAAAGCTCCTGTTGGATTTCCAGGGCCGTTCCCTGTGCTGTCACCCCCGTGTGACCCGTGCTGGTGCCGTGCGTGTGGCACTGCCGTGCCAGCCTCCGTGCCCGTGCCAGGGGCTGACAGCAGAGCTCACTGCAGGGCAGCTGTGCTCTGACCCCGCAGGGAAACGCCGTGCCCTGCTGCTCTGCGAGGATTTACAGCCTCTGATGGGGCTGGGAGGCAGGGCTGAGCTTTCTCCTGTCTCACTGGGATAAGGATGGCTTAGCCTGGGCATTTTGGGGGCGGCAGGGCAGGGAGGGAGGCCCTGCAGCCAGCCTGGGAGGTCAGCTGAGGTCTGCTGGACGTGTGACCTCCTCTGCTGGGCTGTGTGACACACTGGGAGCGTGGGAGGGGGTTGGTGGTGATGTCCCTGTCCCCTGTGTCCTGTTTGTAGGGCTGTGGGGGACAGGGGACTGGCAGTGTGCAGCTCCAGTCACCCTGTGCCCCAGTGAGGGGGTTGGTGGTGTTTTCCCTGTCCCCATAGCCTGTTTATGGGGACAGGGGACTGACAGCATGCAGCTCCAGTCACCCTGTCCCCCAGTGAGGGGGTTTGTGCTGTTTTCCCTGTCCCTGTGTCCTGTTTGTGGGGACAGGGGACTGGCAGTGTGCAGCTCCAGTCACCCTGTGCCCCTGTAGGGGGGTTTGTGGTGTTTTCCCCGTCCCCTGTGTCCTGTTTATGGGGACAGGTGACTGACTGTGCAGCTCCAGTCACCCTGTGCACCAGTGAGGGGGTTTGTGGTGTTTTCCCCAGTCACCACCTAAAAGCAGTGTTGGGGTGGGGGAACAGGTGAATGCAATGGTTCTCCACTAACTTCTGCACTTTATCCCCAAACATCACACTTTGGTATTGGCAGGAGCACTGAGGGTCACAGGAGTGTCACTAATGGTGTTTAAAAAAGGGCTGCTGAGGTTTTTTCCACTGGTTTTTGATCTCAACTTAAGTAATTTTGAATGAAGCTTTTGTTAATGGAAGTGGAAAGTGCTGTGACAATCCTGTGGCACCAAGTTTTCCAGCCTCTCCAAATTCATATTTAGCAAAAATCAGTGGAACCAACAACCCCAAGTGTGTCAGAACCATGGGAAGCAAACCTCAGTCTGGAAAATGCAGTGTTTGCAGCAGACAGGAATTTCCTTGGTGCCTCTGAGAGAGAATAAATAACCTGACCCTAATGAAGACAAGAGTGGCAGGCGCTGCTTTAGCTCACTAGAAATTTAAAAAATGAAATGCACATATTCTTTATTTTGTATTAATACACTGTAACTGCTTTACAGAGTCCAGCAGATCAGTCGCATGTAAATACTACAGATGAACTTGCCAAACTGGAGCTCACAAAACTAGTGCATTTATCCCAAAGCAGAGACTAAACCCTCTAAATCCTTAAAAAAATACATTAAAGAACATACCACACACACACATATTGCACTTTTCTCCGTATGAAATTTGTACCCCATATACATCACACCAAAGTCTCTTCAAAGGAGGCTGTAGTACAAGATAATAAAGCTAATAATTACTCTAACAGTAGTGTACACAGTTCTCTAATGTTAGAACAGAACAGATTGGAACAAAAAAGCCACTTCAAAGGAGTAGGAAGTGGTGCCCAATGGATCCTCTCTCTATGAGACGGCTTCAGAAGCCTTTTAGTCCTAATTGGCTTAAAGGAAATTACATGAAATGTTAAATATGCTTTTGGCTGAGGGGAAAGAGTCAGGCTAAACTACATTAAAAAATACTGCAGCTTCCCCCTGCCCAGCACTGCAGAGCTCAAAGGAGCTCAGACTGGTTGGCACATCCTGATAAATGAATTGCAGAACTCCAGAACGGAATTATTTTTATCTTTTGAGTCCCGAAACGTGCAGGATCCTGGAGCTGGATGGGGAAGGAAGTGGTTATGGTTCTGGCAGTCAGCCAGCTCCTGGAGCAGGACTGGGGCTGTGCTGGGTGTCCTGCAGCAGCTCTCACTGCAGATTTCACATTCCAGAAGGCGTGTGGGTGATGCTGTGGGGTGGGGAAGGAGGGGTGAAAGGACAGGACTCTGTTTCCTCTTTGTTCCTGCTCTGTCCTGCTGCAGTTTCTGTCAGGCTGTCTGCCCTCCCTGGGTCAGGCCCTTCAGGTGTCCCTGGGTTTGTGTTCCACTGTGCCACAGATCCCCTTCTGAAGGGGAACCACACAGCAAAAACCTTTTCTCTGAGCTGTTGAAAGCAGAGCTTTCTGGCCATCTTTATCCTGTGATCCCTGTTCCTTACACTCTCCTTTGCTGCTGCTGCCTTGAGAATCCCTGGGATAGCAGAGGTAGGAGCTGAGCAATTTGGACTGAGCCAGACCTGGGCCAGGGTCAGAGCAGGCTCCAGAGAACAGGAGCTGTCTCTACCTGAGCACACGGGGACCAGGTGCCTTCTGTCCCCTGTTAAACCCTTCCCCTTCACACACAGAGGCCCAACTCCTCCCATTCCGTGTTTTAATGTGGTCTTATTGCTGTAAATGCTGATTATCCACCTCCCTGCGCCCTGGGGATTTGCAGGATCAAAGACCAAACCTTCCAGCAAACTCTGGTGTGATCAGCACAGTTCCTCTGGCTCGTTGTGCTTTAATGAAGCTGCAATTGTGCTTAACGTTTGCTCAGAAAGGGCTGGCCTGGCCCCTGGCCTGTCCCACCCTCCTTCAAGGTCAGACACAAACCCCAAACTGGAGCTCTCAGCTTCCTGCAGCTCCCTGAGCCATCCCCCCTCCCGTGACTTGGATTTCAGGACTGGAAAAGTTCTGGAGACACAGCTCCTGGTGGAGCTGGAGCATCCCTTGGAACGGTTGCCACATCAACAGTTTGATGCTGAAATATTGCTGTAATACTTTCAGTGTCCTATTTACACGAGCCACTCAAACACTGAGGGAGTTAAACATGTCCCACACGGTGGGACGTGTGCTCTGAAGGGACTTTGGCCACAGCAGGGATATAAATGGGGTATTGTCTACTTTCTTCAGAAAAAAGCATAGAGGCTGATAAAGAACTGAAAAAGGCACAGCACTATCACTTCACAGGGGTGTTTTTTTTTCTTTTTTATAAGCTCACTGTTTTTTTTTTTTTATCCTTAAAGTTCTAAAACCCTAAATAATTGTCCAAATATACAAAGCTCAATAAACCACCAGCAACACATACTGCAAATTCAAAACACAGTTTTGTTTGCTTGTTTGTTTTTTAAATGCAACCCAGGGACAGGTGGATCCTTTCCAGTGAGTAGAGCTTCTCCAGGACAGAGCCCTCCTGCAAAAGGGGGCGATTTTAAAAGCCACCCAGGTGGATTTTCTTATTTTTAATGCCATTTCCTGCAGCTCTTGCTCTCTCTCCCATGGTTCTCCTTACCTTCTGTCTCTGCTGGCTCATCCTCGATCCTCCAGAACTCCGATCCCCACCCAGAGGTCTCTCCAAACAGTCCCAGGTTTCTTTTGACAAAGTCCAGGTGTCCCTTGCTCCAGATTCCTTCAGCAGACGGTGAAGAGCTCCTTGGCAGGCTGGGGAAATCCAGTTTGGGTGCCAGCAGGGGGAAGTGGAGGCTGCCTGAGACGCTCAGGGCTGGCCACGGGGTAGTTCCAGACCAGGAGCCCAACCAAAGTGCAACTTCCTTCGAATTCCACCTCGTGCTCCTGTTCTCCAGAGGATTTCAGTTGCCATCAGCGCAGACCCAAATCTACCCTGAATTTCAATGGAAACTATTGCTTTTATTGCCGAGAAGTATGATAAGTGTGCACTCACTCTCCTCTCTCCGAGTGGATGTTGGATGAATGCTGACAAACTCCCCACATTTTTTTAGAAGGGGCAATTTCCCTCCTCTGAAATCCACCTCTTTTGCCTCCTTCCATGCAGACTCTGTGGGATGAAGCTGCACTCCCTGCTCTCCAGCCCCTGGGGCCAACAAACACCTCCTGCTTTGTTTTGTTTTGTTTCGTTTTTCTTCCAGCCAGGTGGATTTTCAGTTCCCCTGTCGATTCAAGGGTCGAAAAACTACCGTGAATTCCGGGGTGGGTAGGAACGGAAAAAACAACCAAAAAATTCACATGCTGCTCCGTTTGTCCTCACTCTCTGCCCCGGGCTGCTCTAATTCACCAGGACGTAGCCGCCGTGCTGGGGATCCACAGCCTCCATCATCTCACAGTCGAAGAGTCCGGGCAGCTCTGGCAGGGGCAGGGGGTCGTAGCTGGGCTGAGGCTCTGCAGAGGCCGAGCTGCCCTGGCTCTCGGGCAGTGCCACGCCGCTCTGGGGGAGGTGGCACTGCTCGGGTGAGGGCACGGCGGGCACGTCACAAGTCTGGTAGGGGAACTGCAGGGGCTGTGCTGGCTGGGGCTGCCCCGGGGGGGACAGCCGCGAGGGGCTGGGGGGCAGCGGCTCCAGCTGCACCTTGGGGTACTGCCTGAGGAAGGGCTCGAAGCGAATCTGCCCCGCCGAGGGCTCCAGCACGGGGCTCAGGGGCTGCTGCAGGCTGAACTGGGCTGGCTGCTGCTGCTGCTGCTGGGGCTGCTGGGCTTGGGGCTGGGGCTGCTGCTGGGGCTGCGGCTCCTCCGGGCAGGGCAGGGGCAGAGGGCTGGCCCGGGGGTACGAGCTCTCTGCTATCTGCATCTGGTTAAAGTAGGCCTGCAGCTGGGACTGCTTCTGCAGGAACAGCCTCTTCTGGTGCAGCCTGCGTGCAGGACAGAAAAACTGTTATTTCTGGCCATTTGGGCTCCCAAAGGGTCACTCACACTGCTCCAAGTCCCCTGGAAAATCCCAGGGCAACCCTGCTCATTAACTGTTGCAGCACATCAAAGTTATCACCTTTCAGATCTCCTTTTGATAACATTTTTTATCAATTTTTCAAGCTAACCCCATGCACTGTTTAATTCAGATTGTTAAGAATGAGATGCATTGTGTTTGTACTTAAAGCCTGCTGTTTGCTGCTCTGGGGAATTTGGGAGCTGAAGGTCAGGCAGAGAAATTGGTAAACACATGGCAGGACTTGTTCTTGCTTTTAAAAGAAGTTTTGAAGCGAAGCTTTCATTTTTCAGATAATTTCTAAATGGACAAAGAGAGTTCCAGTTCTTTTATTACTCCTGAGAGTCATTTTTCTGCATAGCTTGGGAGATTCTCACCTGTGCTCCTGGAGCTGCTGTTCCAGACTCCGGGGCAGTTCTTTGCAGTAGAGCTGGCAAGTGTTCTGAGCTTTTGAGAGCAGAGTGGGCTTCTGCAAGGAAAGCAGAGCTGGTTTCAATGGCTTTTGATTTAATACATTAGTCCAGAAAGCAAGAGAAAGATTTTCTACCCCTGTAACTGCCCAGCTGTCCACAGAGCCACTTTCTAAACCCACAAAAACTGCTGCCCATTGGCTTCTAACCCTTAGAAAATACTTCTGCAGGAGAGATGGTGCCATAAAAATCCATGGAAAGCTTTCTTCCCAAGCGGAAGAAGCTGCAAGCTGGAAAAGTGGGGGGAAAAAAGTTTTCTATAAATTAAAGGTATATGAAAATGGGCTTGAAATAAAGGGGGTGTGGAAAGGGAAGGCCCAGGGGGTGAAGAAGTGGCTGCTCAGATGCTGATGGAGAACCTTTGTGGGGTCTTAGAGCAATAGTCTGTATCCAGCAGCAGTTATTGAACACTGCCAGGCTGAGGGGGAAAACAGCAATAATGCACTTTCTGCATCATCAGGGGCAGTGCCTGCCACCAGAAAACCACAGTGCAAGTCCCAGCTGAGCTGTTCTCTGCTCCTTTATCCTCCGAGTGCTGTTCCTGGGCACCAGGGTGCCCGAGGCTGCTGTGCTGGGCTGTTCCAGCAGGGCAGGGCAGGGTACCTGCAGCCTGTGTTTCAGGTACTGCGTCTCCAGGCTCTGCCTTCGGGACAGCAACGGGGGGTGGGCACCATTGGGGAAAGCAGATGGAGCTTCCTGCTGCTGCTGCTGGGAGCCTTCCTCCTGCAGAGGGAAGAGGAACAAGCTGCATGTCCAGAAAAGGCTTTCTTAATCCTTTCTTTAGGAGTTTTCCCTGCCAGAGGTTCTGTGATTGCCGTGTTCCTGTTCCACTCCGAACAACTCACTGGGAGCTATTTAACATTTCACTCTGCAAATCAGGCTCTTCTCCCTTCTTGCAGTTATTCCAGGCCACCTCCACCAAGGAAAGGAAAGGTGTTATTGGCCTTTGCTAAATCCAAAACTCTCTTCAGAGTGAAAGCAATAACTCTGTTGGGTTTGGAAAGATGACAGAGCCACTCACCAACACCACAAGGATGTGGTGATGAGGATGGGCAAAGGCTGCAAATTCTCCAGTCTGGGGAAGGCAGAAAGGAGAACAGGGAATTTAATCTGTCAATTGGTTCTTCTCAGACCTCCACACCACCTCATCCTCTCCTGATCTGTCCCAAAGCATTAAGGTGGAGCTTGATTTCTGCTTTAAGTACCTGTGCAGGGCTGTTAATGAGGTCCTGCAGCTGGGTGGCAGCTGATGTCAGGGAAGGTCCTTCCTCTGATCCCATCTGTTCGTACAGCAGCTGCACTTTGTTCAGCTCCAGGATTCCTTTGGTTCGTGCCAGGTTCTGGAGGTGCTGCCTAAATGCTACAATTCCTGGAGAGGAGTGGAGCAAAAACCCCTTGTCAGAAAAAAAATCAGTTTTCTGGTGGGCGCAGGAAATGTGAGATAAGCTGGGTGAGATAAGCTGAGTGATAACAGAGCCACAGCGTGGCTGCTGTGCAGGGAGGGCATTTCCTGCTGTGTCTGGGGGCTGTGATGATTGAACCAGGCTGTGAATTCATCAATTATGGATGCAGAGGGGTTGGTGAGGGAGGTGTCTGTCAGAGGCTCTGCAGCCCTCGGAGAAGCTGGTGGGGGAGCGGTTGTGAGCCTCTCATTTTTGGGAGCTGAGCCCCATGAAAGGAGGGGTCACCTGTGGAGCCTGGGGGCTGTGAATATTAAACCAGGCTATGAACACAGCAATTATGGATTCAGGGGGGTTACCTTGGGTGAGGGAGGTGTCAGAGGCTCTGTGGCCCTCACGGAAGCTGACAGAGGAGCAGTTGTGGGCCTCTCGTTTTTGGGAGCTGAGCCCCATGAAAGGAGGGGTCACTCGGGGGGTCTGGGGGCTGTGATGACTGAGCCAGGCTGTGAATTCATCAGTTATGGATTCAGGGGGGTTACCTTGGGTGAGGGAGGTGTCTGTCAGAGGCTCTGTGGCCCTCACGGAAGCTGACAGAGGAGCAGTTGTGGGCCTCTCGTTTTTGGGAGCTGAGCCCCATGAAAGGAGGGGTCACTCGGGGGGCCTGGGGGCTGCTCAGCACCATCTCCTTCAGGGAAGGCGTCTCTCCCAGGAATTTGAGATCCCTCTGGATGGATCCCATGTCGTACTCGGAGTCGATGCTGCCCAGGGAGGAGTTCTCGTCCAAGGAATAGACTTTGCCTGGGACAAAAAACCAAAAGTCAAGATAAAAGACAAGTGAAGTGGGAATCGGTGCCACTGACTCGAGCTACTCCTGCCAACAGTGCCCATCTCAGAGTGAACAGCCAAAAAAATCAAGTTTCGTAAAGGAATTGTCAAGTAAAACTTGCAGTACAATAATGGGAATTTGCTACTGGTTTTTTGCAGCAATCAGACACTTTGCGGATGTTCACTGGCTTGTCTGGAAAGTGTTTAGGGGTTTTTTTGCCCACAGATAATCCTGACAAAACCATAGCCTGAAAGGCTTGGGCACCTCACTGGTTTTGGAGTCCAGAAGGGTTTTATTTCCCCACCGTTCTCCACCAGCTCATCTTTAGGGGTGAATGATTTGGGGACATTTAGTTGGAAAAGCAGCCAGTTTGCCAGATCTCCCAGTTGCTGTTGGGGTCGTACATGAGTTTAATCACCTGTACATTTGCTGCTTTGATTTTGTACTGTCTCTACAACAGATTTTGGGGTGTTTGTGGTTTTTCCCCTTTGGCCTTTCTAGCACATACAAACCGTCTCGAACTCATCACTGTAAAACCTCCTGTTTTTCATCACCAGCTAATTAGATGGAGTGCTGAGGGAGAGAATGAGCTGTGAGGTGTCCTTGCTGAGCTCTGTACCTGTGCCTGGCACCATCACCAGCTGGTTGGTGACCTCTGCCAGGGTGTGCCGCCGCTTCCCCCCTCGAGCTGCCTGCAGGGCAGCGAAGGCCTGGGCTGGGTCCTCCTCTGCCTCTGCTTCCGTCTCGATTCCTTCATCGATCGAGGTTTCCATCATGCTGGAGGGCAGGGATTGGCATCCCTTCCTCATCACCACGGGGGGCACGGGGTCCAGCAGGCAGCCATTCACCTGGGGGGCACAGGGACAGCTTTGGTTTGGGCCCAGCTTTGTTCTGGGCCCAAAGAATCACCCCCAAAAGCAGGAAATCCCTGGCCTGAAGGCAGTTGGGATCTTTAACTCTGCTCAGTTTAAGTAAGACTTGTCATGTACAATTCTTAATTTCCTCCTTGCATTCCCTTAACACTCAATTCCCTAAACATTCTTATTCCCACACTTCTGTGTTCTCCAAGGCTCCAAGGTTTTTTTGGGGTTTTTTTTTGAGTTATTACAAACGTTACCAGCTTAGTTACAGGTATAAAATATCTCTGGAATGTCCAATATTGCTGTTCCCCCCTTCCTATACCTGCTGTGCTCATTTATCACGCTCAGATAAACACCAGGAAAAAACCCAGCCTTGTGTTTCATCCTTGCAGGGCTGTGCTCAGGAATAACTCCATAAATGCACCCTTTTCCAGCGCAAGTCCACTTGATTGATGGTGTTCTCCTGCAAACACAGGTTGCCTGGAGAAGCTGTGGAATCTCCCTCCCTGGATTTACCCGGTTGATAAAGCCCTGAGCAGCCTCCCACAGCTTTAAGTCAGACCTTTGGAGGCACCTCTCCAACCTAAACTGCTCCTAGGCTTTTCATTCTGCTTTTATTCTCCAAGCCAGTTTGCCATGGATCCTCCTGCCCCTTAACTAATTCTTTGCCATATAAAACTATCTATTTTAGGCAAAAAACCCTAAATATTTCCGTGTCCTGCAGCTTTAGGAGGCTCTGTTGTGTAATTACTGTCCTGCTGCACAAATAGGGTCATACTGGGTAAAAAATGGATGAAACAACACAACCCTTCAGCACAAAACCTGGCACAGCTGATTCTCTGTGAGGCCATTTTATGTCTGAATTTTCCTCCAAGTTCTTTGGTATTTTGAAAAGAAAGGGTGTTTGGAAAAAGAGGTTTCACTGCATTGACAGCAGCTCTTAACAAATGGTCCTGAGGCAGACTATATGGTAGGAAAGTATTTAAAGCAGCATCAAGAAGCAGCTATAAATAGTTTAAACACCAGGAAAAGGATGATTCCTGCACGGGGAAACTCTGGCTCTGCTGCCTCCGTTTTGATTTAGTGGATTTTTACCTCTAAATTGAATTTCTTGCACACACCTTCCTGTCCATTTGTGACTTTCCCACCCAAATGCCTCACCCTGATCTGGCAGAAAAAGGAGAACCAATCCCACATTGGCTCCCTGCAGTTTTCCAGGGATCAGAGCCTGGAAGTGTTTAGTGGTCACATCCTACAAAAATTAAGGCACTGAATATTCCCAAGCGAGCTCACACTCGACACCTCACTGCTGTCACCAGCTGTTGACCCACCCTGGCCAAACTGCACCTATAAAGCAAAAGGGGGATGCAAAATAAAGCTTGAAATGTTAATTTTTAAGTGCCTTTGAACTGGTTTGTGCTTTGCAGCTGCCACAGACCACACAAGGAGTCGGTGCTGAGAACCAGGGCCACGCTCTCGGTGTTGGGAACAAACCAGGGAGCAATAAACCCTCAAAGCTGGCAGGCAGGAAATCAAACCCCAGCTGGCAGCAGGCAGGATAAATGTGCTGAAACTCAAGTTATAACACGGTGCAACGTGAGAGAGAGAACAACAGAAGTGTTAGGAGAGCAACATACTTCATAAATGTAATTATTTTAGGCTATTTCCCCTTCTAATTGCTGGCTCCAGATGAGGCTGGAGCTCCCTCTGGACACTTGAGCTGCATTCACCACCCCTTTGTGTAAGAAGGAGGAGTCTGCTGGGCTCTTGAAAATATATTTGAGAAGAACAAGGCAAAAAACCCCAATTTTTGGGGGTTTTGTCCCTTTCCAAAAGCAGTGGGGTGAGAGTGGAATGTAAGCAAAGAACAGGAGGCAGAGGAAAGATGAAAAAAGACCCAGCTGTGGAGAGTTCCAGGGAAAAAGGATGTGGAATACCTACAACTCCTGATGCTTAAATACTTGAATTTCAGGAAGCAGTGCTGTGCTTTTAAAAGAGAAATATATATTTTTTAGCTGTAATGAGTTCTGGGGAAAAAACCCAACAAATAATAGGACTTTAAGCTGTACCTTTGGTGTCTCAACCCTTTCCTCCTCCATGAACGCTGCCTCTCCCTGGCAGCTGGAGGGAGGGAAGGAGAAGGCTTCTGCTCCTGAGGCTGAGGGCAGGCCTGGAGACTGCAGCAGCCTGGGATTTTGGGAATGCAGGTTCACCGAGGGCACCACGGCTTGGGCCTGAAAAACAGCAGTTAACAACTCAAAACTGGAATGGTTTTAGGTAGGAAGTCACAAATGAAACAATGTGCAGCCCGGTGCCAGAGCAGAAGTGCAAGATTTATGTCTTGGTTCAGGATGAATAACATTCTTAGCCTTTAAACTATTCAAAAAACAACATTTCCACCCCCAAAACGCACAGGCAAACCCCAAATGTCATTAAGCTCAGTATTACTGAAGCTGACTTATCCCCAGAAGCAGCACAGACAGAGTTTGGGGCTTTTTGGTGCTCTAAAATCCCTTTTTGTATCAGTACAAACCCCCTGACTGCTACCAGGAGGCTCAGGGCTGGTTTCAATGACTTCTTTAGGAAATTAGGAAATTTCCTAATAATAATTAGGAAAACAGGGATGTTTTTGCCTGGCTTTTCACCTTTATTTCCTGGAGTTCAGTATCAACAGCACTGGCCAGAAGGAAACAATCACCCTCATCCAGGAGCTGTGGTGCCACCATGTGTGAAAACAAATTATCCTTGGGACAACTGCGAGGTTGTAACTGAGGGAAAAGTGGGAATGTGGCTCTGAAGGGCAGGAATTCTGCACAGGGAACCTCCTCCCAGAGGGGTTTTCTTCCTCCTCCTTCAATACATCTTAAAATTAATAATTTTCTCTGCAATACTGCAACTTTCTAGCACTAAATTAAACCTGGGTTTAATCTTTGCCAGGCTGTTCCTGGACCTGTGTTTTCACAACTGAAGCTGAGTTTCACCTCAGCAGAATCCAAATATCCCAAAGAGTGTCTCGCTGCCTGAAGCACAGGAAAAAAAAAAATAAAAATGGGAGCAGCTTGGTTGTGATTTCTCTTGGAAGTGGAGGTGGAATTTGGGCAGAGAGCAGCCACACAGCACCCAGGAGGCTGGAATTGGAGGGAATATTTACTTGAGACCAGGAGAAATCTGAGTCATCTCAGGCCAAGCCTCTCATGCTTCCAGTGATGCATTAATAGAAATCAAAAAAAGCTGCACAATGCCCGGGTGTCTTAATGAAACAAAAGAACATGTGGGGGAAAAAAAAATTAATGAAAAGCTCAGAATTATTGGAATAAGACAGGATAAACTGTGCCTGACCTTTCCTTGTGAAGAAAATGAGTAGGGAAAAGCAGGCTGAGCAGCCTCAGAGCCTGTGCTGGATCAATCAGGGTAATTAGGAGGATCCTAAGTGCCCGGCCATGCCGTGGAAGGGATGGAAAGAGCACCCAGAACTGCTCCTGATAAAACAAACCTGACATCCTTAGGACTGAGATCAATTAATCACCATGCTGGCTCTGTGCACACAGAGGTTCTGCAGGAAACTGGGGCATGGGAGGGAAAAAGGGGTGCAAATCTTAGAAGAAATGACATGGTTTAGGAACAAAGCTCTGAGTCTTCAGCCATTAAGTGGCTTGAGATAATGACCAGCTACTCCAGATCCTACAATGAACTGGCAGCTTAACCTGGTAAATTGATCATAAATGGGTTTTTTTTGGGGCACCTCTTTTCTGTTCTTTGCCATTTCACAGGGACCAGCAGGGGATAAAGTCATTTTATTCCCCAAAAGGTCCCTTCAGAGTGCCTGGAAGACTTTAGCCTCCGTAAAGTCAATAGCTCCTGTAGTGATCACATTAAAGACACTCCAAGTGCTGCACAGGCTCCAGAACTGGTGTTTCTTTAACTTTTTCACCAACAAAAGGCTTGAAACTCTCCAAAATGAGAGTGTTCCAGCTAGGAGCACGAGCACAGGGCTTTAAATGGGAGATGAGCTGGGAGCTGAGGTTAAAAACGAGATCCCCTCTAAAGCCAAACCCATTGTGTGCATTTTGTGCTTCAGGATGGAACTCCAGCAGACGGCGAGGGACAGCAGGTGGAAGGGAATGGAATGGAATGGAATGGAATGGAATGGAATGGAATGGAACGGAACGGAATGGAATGGAGGGATTTTGGAGGAGGATGAAGCTGAGGAAGGCCAGGAGGGAGCTCACCTTGGCCACGGTCTGCTCGGCGATGGTGCTGGGCCGGCGCTGGCGCGCGTCCACGCGCTGCTCCACGGGGAAGCTGCTCCGGTGCGACTTGAGCCTCTCCACCAGCAGGTAATAGATGGCAGCAAAGTGGTTGTAGCTCTTGTTCTGCAGGGACTGGCAAAGAGAAGCACAGCGAGTGTGGCAGCGGCCAGGTGGGTGCTGGGTTTTGTGTTCTGCCACCAAAAATTGGGAATTTTGGGGGGTTTGGGAGGTGGTGGGGAAGGTGAATGCTGTTCTGAGCTGAGAAGGGTTCAAAGCAGAGTGGCAAGGACAGGAAAATATCAATCCTAGAACTGTGCTGAGCTCCCAGATGGATGGGACACTCATAGATACCATCCTGAGCCTGCAGAAGGCACTGAGCTCCTATCCTAAAGGAAATGATCCTGTTAATTCCATAGGGAATCCTGGCATTTATGTCTGGGGTAGGGCAGCCACATCAGCTGCTCTCTGCTTTCATGCTCCTGCTTGAATTTTCTTTGACCACCCTCTTAAAAGCTCAAAATGAATTTACTTTCTAATTCCTCCTTGTCTCTGTCCACCTGCCAAGTTAATGATTTATCCAGCCCCAATCAGGAGTGAATTTTACCTCCATCTGAGTGTGTTTCACCTCCACTTGAGGTGTTTAACCTCCATTTGAGGTGTTTTAACTCCACTGGGGCGTGTTTAACCTCCAGTGGGGTATGTTTCACCTCCATTTGAGGTGTTTTACCTCCATTTGAGTGTTTTACCCCCATCTGAGTGTGTTTCACCTCCATCTGAGGTATTTTATCCCCATTTGAGGTGCTTTACCCCCATTTGAGGTGTTTTACTCCCATCTGAGTGTGTTTTACCCCCATCTGAGGTGTTTTACCCCCATCTGAGGTGTTTTACCCCCATCTGAGGTATTTTACCCCCATCTGAGGTGTTTTACCCTCATTTGAGGTGTTTTACCCCCATCTGAGGTGTTTTACCCTCATTTGAGGTGTTTTACCCCCATCTGAGGTGTTTTACCCTCATTTGAGGTGTTTTACCCCCATCTGAGGTGTTTTACCCTCATTTGAGGTGTTTTACCCCCATCTGAGGTGTTTTACCCTCATTTGAGGTGTTTTACCCCCATCTGAGGTGTTTTACCCTCATTTGAGGTGTTTTACCCCCATCTGAGGTGTTTTACCCTCATTTGAGGTGTTTTACCCCCATCTGAGGTGTTTTACCCTCATTTGAGGTGTTTTACCCCCATCTGAGGTGTTTTACCCTCATTTGAGGTGTTTTACCCCCATCTGAGGTGTTTTACCCCCATTTGAGGTGTTTTACCCCCATCTGAGGTGTTTTACCCCCATCTGAGGTGTTTTACCCCCATCTGAGGTATTTTACCCCCATCTGAGGTGTTTTACCCTCATTTGAGGTATTTTACCCCCATCTGAGGTGTTTTACCCTCATTTGAGGTGTTTTACCCCCATCTGAGGTGTTTTACCCCCATTTGAGGTGTTTTACCCCCATCTGAGGTGTTTTACCTCCACGGTTTTCTGCTGGTCGATGCCCAGGCTGTGCATCAGCCTCAGCACCTGCTCGTTGTACTCGCCCAGGGAGGGCTCATTCTCCTCCCCTGGGGGGTACAGGATTGGCCTCTGGGCAGGAACCTCCACCAGCATCCACTTGTGCTCCTTGATCTGAGCGATGCTCAAACGTTTGGATGGGTCCAGGACCAACATTCTTCTGATCAGGTGCTCACATTCTGGTGAGGAGAAAAAAAAAATCACAATTGTAAACTTGCTCAGTGACCCACCAGCCCAGAGTTGCCTCACTGCTGCTCAATACAGCTCCTGAAGGCTAAAAAAATCTCTCAAAATAAGATTAAAAATCACATTTAGAAGGAGAAAAGCCCAAATTCTTCAAATCCTATACGGCCAACAGTGCCATTGCCCCTGCACACGCCCTGCAGCCCAGATGTTACTCAAACTACACCAAAAAAATAAAAATATTGTTACCTTCTGACATGAAATAAGGGATCCTGAACCTCCCCTCCAGGACTCGCTGCCTCAGGATGGGCAGGGTGGGTCCATCGAAGGGCAGAGCTCCACACACCAGCACATAGAGCACCACCCCCATGCTCTGTGGGGACAAAAAAGGCAATTTTCAGCTCAGTTCCCAAGCTCCCAGCAGAGCCTCAGAGGGTGGCAAGCCAGGTTCTGTCACAGAAATAATTCTGTTCTGCAGAAAAAGGGGATTTGGATGAAAAGGAGGGAGCTGCACGCAGGGGACTGAGTGGTACCTGAGAAGTGAACCCCAACTTCAGCTGAGAATTCAGGATGTTTTTATTAATCTCAGCATTGCCCAAACAAAAGCAACCCTCAGCCAGCAGCCACTCAAAGTGAAAAACTGTAATATTTTATATTTAAAGGCTGAGGGGAAGAGTTTCTATGACCAGCCACGTTGAGGGGATTATTTAATGTGAGCAAAAGGGACAAAATGGGCAAGAGCTCTGCTCCAGTTGCTCATTCCTGGAAGGATGGAGGTGAATTGGCACTGGAATATTGTCAAAAAAATAACAGTGCCACAGCACATGAGAGAACCACACCAGCCTGGCACAGCACTGGGCTTGTCTGGGGGAAAAAAGCAGCTGTTGACCTCAAAACTTCCTAAAAACACAGAGATTTTACAATTAAATACAGATTTTTAAAAGAAATCCCTGCCAAAAACCGAACTGGGGATTGCTGCAAGCTCAGCACCTTCACAGAACCCTTAACTCGGAAGTGAAGACGATTTTATTTTAAATATCAACACCTTCTCTGTGGGCAGGCAGATCCTGTTAATGATTTAGGACTTTATATATTTAAGGAATATTTACCAAAGTTCAGGGATTCCCCCTCTGACGTGCAGAGAGTCACCTGGCTGACGTCTGCCCTGTGTTTACCAGTCCCCAAAGGTCCAGGAAGGCTGGAGCCTTTTTCAAACCACTATTTATTGCGTGTTTATGTACACAGAACCAGCACACGGCCCAATAAATGTGTGCAAAAGCACCGTTTTTATTTATTTTGTTAAAAACTTCACATAGTTTTTATTTGTGAAGGCAATTTGGATTAATTTAAATTAACTGAGCAGCCCAAAGGTGGCTTCCCATGATCGGCCCTGGTCAAAAAGTCAGTGCCTGGATGATGCTGGTGCAGTGTTCTCCAGGCTGCCAAATCATCTTTTCTCTGGTTGCTTTAAGATGTGAATCAAAAAATTAACATAAAATCAGGAAATTAAAATAAAACCTCCCAAAAATGCCAACAAAACCAAATGAGGAATGAAAAGCAGGCTCTGGAGGGTGCACAGAGTTTCTGCAGTTCATTCTATTCCCTTTCCCACTGCATCAGAGCAGGGATTGCTCTCTCCCCTCCTCAATTTTAATAATACCCACAGAGACACCAACTCCAGCCCAGGCAGCTGCTCCTGCAGGATTTTGGGGCACAAACGAGCTCATCTCCAGGTCTGAGATCAAAGGAGAGCCGTCCCCTCTCTCCTGGGTGTCTGGGCTTCAGAACCCCTTTAACCTCGTCAAGGTTCGATTCCCACTTAGCCTAGAAAGCTCTAAAAAGCACTGAAAAAAAGCAAATTTCACTCATCCAGCCAGGGAGCTTTTGGAGGAGTTTTTTCCCCTCTGACATCCACCTGCAGTGCAGATTTAGCAGCCACCTGCACAGGTAACCCCAAGTCCATTCAGAGTTAAGCAGCATTTTAGGACACTGAAGAAATAAACCTGAAGAGGAACAACTTGTCTGCAGTTTCAAAGAAAATCAAATATTCCAGACCTGTGGCTTCAAAGAAAATCAAATATTCCAGACCCGCAGCTTAACAAAAATCGAAGATCCCAAATCTGCAGCTTAAGAAAAATTGAAGATTTAAGAACAACCAAAGATTCCTTCCAGCTTCCCAAAAGTTGACTGGAACTCAGGTAAAATAAAGGATAATGGTACCCAAATGTCCAGCTGGGGTCCCTCATACTGCTGGCCTTCAAAGACTTCTGGGGCAGCGTAGGGGGGGCTCCCACACCACGTTGTCAGAGGCTCCCCGCTCTTATAGAAATTCCCAAAGCCAAAATCTGTGGGGAAAAACAAAAAAAAAATCAATGGAAAAGTCACTCCAAGCTTCCACTGCACCACGAAGAAGAATTACACGCACGGCCCACTCTGATTCCATCCCAAATCCTTTTGTGGGGACTCCCACTGAAGATATTGGGGTGCTGGATGTCCTCTGTTGCTGTTTTCCTGTTGTGGAATCATTAAAACCCAGCCAAACCTTCACAGCCTGGAGGAGTTTTGGGTAAACTTGTACCAGTTTATAAACAGCCATCATTAAAATTCAACAAACTGACAGTCACGGCAGATAAATGAGATTACTGACTTGCCAAGAGATAATCTGAGATTTCCTGGGTTTTCCTTAGGTGCTCTCTAGCCTTGAATACACAAGAAATTTTGACAAGCTTTGGAGCTGGGAGGAAGGAGCTGTGCCAAGAGCAACAGGCATGGGAAAACACGGGGACTTTTGCTGGGAAGGACACTGCTACTGGGATTGTCTGCAGCCCTTGGAATTACCAGTCCATAAATAAAAAAAAAAATTCTTTTAAAATGTTCCTTTTTTATGGTTTAATACAGGAAACAGCTGTGATGTGATATTAATGAGAGTTTTTATAAGCTGGTGGTGAAGAGCAAAAGCAGTGCTTGGGGTGAGACAGAGACTGGTGCTTCTCCCCTTGGGCTGGGCAGCTCCTGGTGCTGGTGCTGCTGTGACAGCGGTGACAAACAGGGCTCAGGCTGTTGATTCAGCTCCCAGTGCCTCCCAGGGGTGCTGGGAATGCTGATCAGCAGATAGCAAAGCTGATAAGCGCCCTGGTTATCACAGGCTCTGCTGAACCACCCCCCTTGTGTCCCCTGTGCTGCTCAGAGGAGCCAGAAAACCATCAGAGAACGCTCAGAATCAAAGTAATAGAGAGAGATTTAACAAAGAGTCAGAGAAAAGTCACCCTGGAGTTGGTTTAGAGCAGCAGCTGGAGCTGAACCCGCCTGCTGGCACCGAGCTCAGTGGGAAAGGAATGGGGCTGCTTTCCCTGCAGGAGCTCCAGCAGCCCTTTCATGGAATTCTACCTGCAAGATCACTCAAAAATGAAGCAGTTCTGGGAACACCAGCAGTGCACAGGGTTTTTGGAGCTGAGAACGAACACATTTTGCTGTAAGAAAACATCTTACACTCCCCTAAATCCCTGGTACGTGTGGAACCCCGAATCTCCGAATGGGATCAGGGTCAGCAAACCCGACACCCAGCCCTGCAGGGTGAACTTTTGGGACCTGGCCACCATCAAAGGGACCCCGCTGGCTGTGAGCAGCTGGGCTGGGTGCCAGGGCTGCTGTGGGTGAAGGTCAGGTGCCACCAGAGCGTCACAGCAGAGCCCTGACGGGCACGGACGCTTTCGCCACGGCCAGGGGACGTCACCGAGCCCCAGGGCTGCCAAGGCCAAGGCCGGCTCAGATTCCAAACTGATCCAGGAACCAGGGATAGAACATCCCTGCTGCCCTTCTTCCCTCATCCTCCTGCAGTCCTGAAACACCTGCAGCTGCAATAACACAGGGGGGACAGCAAAATCCACCCCAAATCCCCCTGTCACTCTGTGTAATCCCCCATCACTCTGTAGTCCCCCCACCACCGTGTCACCTTTTTCCCCTTTTCCTTTTTTCCCTATCACACCCAGTCTGCTGCTATGATTTTTTTTTAAATTATTATTCTCTTTGAGAAGACTTTTCTTCGCACAGAATTGGCTTGGCAACCGTGACAATGCTTCGGGAGACACGGAGCGATTCCTCCTCTCCAGAAGCGTTTTGCCACTCCGTGTAGGTGTCGTTAAATCTGATTTCTCCCCTCACTTATCTCGGATTTGTCAGGTTTTCAACATCCTCGTAGTGCTGCAGATAAACATCAGGTTTTTATCTCTGAACTGCAGCTCTTACTCGGGTGCCACCCTCATAAATCTTCCTATCAGATTCACAAGTACAAGAATATTTATTTGTAAGCACAGCTGAAAGAAAGCGTGACCTGCTTGGGAACACAAGGATTTCAAAACCCTAAAAAAGTGAAATTCTTTGCCTGTCCAGACTGGGATTTAAAGTTACCTCTTTGGTGATTTCTTCAAAAAGAAACATGAAGAAATCTGAGCAGCAAAAGGAACAGAGCCAATATAAGAGAAGCCTCAGGTTTATGCTATTATTATCTTTAGATGATTAATTTCATGACACATAATGGTTTTATTTATGGTCACCAAAAGGACTTCAAGAGCAAGGACATCCTGGAGCTGGTCCTGGCCTCTGCTCCCTCTCTGAGCAAGAGAACTGCACAACTTGCAGTGCTTAACTGGGTGGAAGAGCAGCTCTTGGCTGGCATCTGATGGTCTTGTGACAGCACAGACGATTGAGCTTTATTAGGCAAATTCATGAATGAAAGGGCTGTGAATTGCTACCAGAAGGAGCAGCCAAGGAGGCACAGACACAGCGAGTGGGAATTCCTCACCAGTCCCTGGGCCTGGGGTAGGAGTGCTGTCTTATACACCTGGAAAATGATTTCCCTATTCTGCCTTTGACCTGCACTTCTGAAACTTCAATTTCTTCCTTTTTTTATGACCAGTGAACAGCAGAATCCTTCGGCTCTGAATTTCAGCATGCATTGACAACACAAAACACTGCCAGATACCTCCTGATTACCACTGGGCTTTTTCAGGTGATGCAGGAATTAAAATCAGTGCTCTGTATGTCAGTAACAGGCTGCTACCTTTAAAAAAATCCAATTCTGTTCTGTTGTTGGACAAAATCATTCCCTGGGTGAGGACATGAGCGTTATTTGTTGGGGTACACAACTTCTTGTGGTCACCCCTTTTTGTTTCCATTATACTCCCCACACAAATGGCTGTAAAACAATTTTTAAGCACTCCAGCTATGGACAGCATCCATGAAAACCCTTTCAAAGAAAAAATTCAGGATTTAGACAGGATCCTGGATGCTTGGTCCATGGGGCTTCCTCAATTTTTAATTACTGCTCTGTCAGTTGAGTTGTCCCACTTTTTGGAGTGGCCAGGATTCAGCTGAGCACAAAACAACCACGAGTCTCTCATTCTCTCTCTTCCCTCTTCCACCTTGTTCCTGCTTTGCCACTGCTGATGTGCCACAGCCATTCTGGATCCAAAGTGGTCATTTTTAACCCAAAAATGTCTCCTTACAGAGGAAACATCACTGATGTTTGAAGGAAAAATGTGCCAGCCCTCTAAAAAAAACCCAACCAACATATGCCAGCCACAGAATGCTAAAAGGACTGAAATTGGGCTCATTACCAGAGGACTGAGATTATATAATGGAGTGATCTTCTTAACATTTGCCTGAATCTGCACGTTTAAAAAAAAACCCACAAAAAACAAAAAAACAAACCCCATCATTTGCAGCATTGTGTTCAGTTGAATAAACTCAGTGTTTGTGCAATCTGCAAATATTGGCTCTCCACAGTTGTGGCATTCTGTTTCTCAATCCCATTTCCCCCTTTAGAACAATCTTGAATTTCGAAGGTATCATTTTTTTGCGCGCACATCACGCCAATGGAATCTGTTTTCCCCGGTAAAAATGGAAACAGACTGAGATTTCAGCCCCGTTTGCAACCTGAGAAATGGGAGCTCCCTGCCAGAGCCGCTGCAACTTCTGCTGAGCATCCAGCAGGAGGGCACAGCCTCTCATTTGTACCTCCAGAACCCTTCCAAAGGAGCTCCAGAGCTATAATTAATCCATTCTCCCGAAATTACGAGCAGAACTCGACCTCGCCTGGCTCGCAGAGAGCCACAGGGAGCTTTTGTCAGAGGAGAAACTCGAGCCTGGGAGATAATGGGGAGAGAGAGGTGCTGATAAAGGCAAGGTATGAGCGTGGCAGCAGCAAACCTGACCCACTTCAGGGGCTGAATGCTGAGCAGCCACTCCTGACGTCAATGCATATTTCCCTGTCCACGGCAGCTCTCCAGCCTCCTTCAAAATAACAGTCTCTGCCTACCTGGGCTGCTGCAAACACGGCAGGATTTCCTCCAGGATTTCCTCAAGGCACCCAAATTTGGGGTTGGAAGTTCACAGAGAGGAGCTGGCCCCGATTCCAAGCTGGGTTTGGGTTTGGGTGTCACCGTGCGGATTTCTCGCTGCATGGGTGGGCAGCAAAGGTTGTGTTCAGTGAGAGCAAAAATGCCCTCAGATGATGCCAAGAGGGAGCAGAAATGCCCTCAA
Organism: Pachycephala philippinensis; assembly: GCA_013397055.1. Lineage (NCBI taxonomy): Eukaryota > Metazoa > Chordata > Aves > Passeriformes > Pachycephala > Pachycephala philippinensis. The sequence goes on along the minus strand of VWZT01001382.1, from coordinate 47,792 downwards.
ATGATGCCCTCCAAAAGCAGCAAAATAAAGGGGACACGACCAATCCAGCTGCTGAACTTTGGGAAGAACCAGGAAGGTTTTAGCCTTGCCAGTGCTGAGCACGAATTCCATGTGAAACCTGGCGTGGGGTTCCTCACCTTGCCCCTTCCCAATGGACATTTTATCTCATTAATACCCTCAGTTTTGCTGCTTATATTAAAATCTGAGGGCTTTGCTCCCAGCCACCTCAAATCTTCTCAGAAATAAACGTATCAAAGCTCTCACCTCAAGTTCTTTACTCATCCTGTTTCTTGTCCAGTTACTGAGAGCAAAAAGATCCTTTGAATTCTACCTGTCCCATTCCTTTTAGAGCAATATTAACACAGAACTATTGGGTTTCAGTCCAGCCTCAAGCATCAAAGGTGGCAATCCCATGAGCTCACAGGTTTAGGAACATTTTTGAATGTTAGTTTATTCTCTTGGTGGCTGAAACACAGAGGTAACTCAGTGCATGTTTCAGTATTTGACTAAAAACTGTTGTATTCTCAAAGAGTAAAAGCTTCAATAAAACCTTGGAAGCAGCAGAACGAATCAAGAGGTCCACTGGAACTTAAGAAGAGCTTTATCAAAATAATTCATCAGTTATTGTTCTGGTTTTTTTTCAATTCTTACGTTAATTGAAATCAGAGAAACATGCCAGCTATCAGAGCTGGGATCCTGGCTGCCCTCTGTCCTTCCCCAGCCTGATAAATGAGCCATGGAGAAGATGAACGACTGGAAGAGGCTGTTCCCAGGGATCTGCACAGCACCAGATAACTCCAAAAAATCCCAGATAAACACTGTGGAATTCGTCATCCGTCTCCCTTACAGAGAAAAATACAACAAATCTGACTCAGCACAAATCACTACAAAGTTTCCAGCAGCCTGAACTTTCCTCCAGCTCCTTTATCAGCCAGGCTGGACACGGGGAGCTGCTATCAACCTGATAAAGGCTGACAGAGATCCATGGCAGAACCAGTTAATGGGCTCATTTGCATCCAGCCCACCTGTAATTAAGTTTCTGCAGCGGAGAAGTGGAGCAGGAGAGCAGGGCAGAGGAGGCAGCAGCCGATGGAATCTCCTCACTCCCATTATCCAAGCTTTTCTGGGAGTCCCTGGAGAGCTCCAGCACTGAAATTCCGGGTGACAGAACAGCTCCTGGCTCCAACCTTGCTGTGCTTAATGGCTCTCCTGAGATGCCTCTGAGAGAGGGCTTTGGGAGCCTCTGTCACTGATTCCCTGCAGTGCTCAGGGCAGGAAAACCTCTGGATGCAGGAGCTGAGACCCTGAGGAGCTCTGGAAAACCCTGGCAGGCTGAACAGCACAAGCTGCACCCTGATGGGGAGATGAATCAGAGGGCAAAAGTGTGGTGGTGAAAAGGAGAAGGCAGGAAAGATGAACAATGGCACAGAAATCCCCTTCTTTCAGCTCAGTTCCTCAGAGCAAGGGGGCGGCTGGCAGCCCTCAGACTGTATTTAGGATTTATTCAGTGTTTACCAAATAAATAAACTGGCCTGGTGAATAAATTATCTGTCAGCCACCATTCACCAGGTGCTGGAGGTGAATCCCAGTATGAAATCAGAGATGAGAACAGGAAAAACACCCCACAAATGGCAGTGCTGATGAACCCACCTGGTGAAAGCTCCACAAGGCACCAAAACCCTTTCCCCATTCCAGAAATGAGGGAAATGAAAGGGTAAAACAACCCAGCAACGATCAGAAATGTTTTATCATTTCACCTTTCTCTGCCTGAGGAAGGTAAATTCCTTCTCCTTCCAGCACTTCCCTTCTCTTCCTGCTCCCCTGTTATTGAAGTTCAACAGTCCCCCAAATCAAGATATTCTCTATTTTTCCCATTTCCAGCCTCTCTGGGCTAAAGTCAGCACGGAAGGATCCGTGGAATTGTAATGAAAATGATTTCTATTGCTAGCAACATCTGCTGTGTCTAAATTTATAATTAAAGTGAAATCATGCATGCAAAAAGGAAAAAAAAAATCAATAAGCTTCCATTTTGAGGTTTTTTTTTTTTTTAACGTTGAAAGAAGTTATTTGATTAACTCTGTTTTAACCTGAACATCTGGCAGCGTTAAAGCCACGATACGACACCCACAAAAAAATTACTATAATTTATATATTTTTTCTGGAAGTTAATATTGGAAATATTTGCATGGACTTTGATATCCACCATGGAAAAACATCCACGTGGAAAACCACGGAGGAATCTCGGGCAGCACGAGTGAATCACCGGAGGGAGTTTTATATAAAAATATATAAAAATACATAAAAATAACGTGTTCCTGCACAGAGTACCTGCTATTTTGATGTTCATGTTGTTGTCAAGCAGGAGGTTCTCAGCCTTGAGGTCCCTGTGCACGATTTTCCTGCCGTGGCAATATTCCACCGCCGACAGGATCTGCCAGAACTTGCGCCGCGCCTCGGGCTCGCTCAGGCGCCCGTGGCTGGCCAGGTAATCTGGGGGAGAAAATCACCATAAACCAAGCAAATCTGGCTTAAATCAGGCTGGAAGCAAAGAACGACCCTGAAACTCCCAGAAAAAATTAGCACAAAGGAACTCAAACCAGTTTCCAGATTGTTGTTCTCCAATGCAACCCTCCAAAAAAAAACGGAAAAAAAAGAGGAAACTCTTCTCTGCTCCTTTTTTTATATCTACCTGATCAATATTTTCACAACAGAAGTAATCTGGGAAATAAAATCATCAGAAATCAACTAAATCTGATTTAAATCAGGCTGGAAGCAAAGAACGACCCTGAAACTCCCAGAAAAAATTAGCACAAAGGAACTCAAACCAGTTTCCAGATTGTTGTTCTCCCGCTCAACCCTCCAAAAAAATGGAAAAAAAGAGGAAACTCTTTGCTATTTCTTTTGTATCTACCTGGTCGATATTTCCACAACAGAACTCATGGTAATCTGGGAAATAAAATTAGCAGAAATCAAGCAAATCTGGTCCAAATCAGGCTGGAAGCAAAGAACGACCCCGAAACCCCGTGATTTCCCACAAAAAATTGGCACAAAAACTCCAACCAGTTTCCAGCTTGTTATTCTCACACTAACCCCTCAAAAATGGAAAAAAAAGAGGAAATTCTTCTTTGCTCCTTCTTTTATAGCTACCTGGTTAATATTTGCATGATATTTTTACAACAGAACTCACGGTAATCTGGGAAGTAAAATCAGCAGAAATTAAGCAAATCAGGTTTAAGTTGACTCAGGTAACAGCCCTGAAACTCAGTGATTTCTCCCCAATATTTAGCACAAAGGAACTCAAACCAGTTTCCAGATTGTTGTTCTCCAATGCAACCCTCCAAAAAAAAACGGAAAAAAAAGAGGAAACTCTTCTCTGCTCTTTCTTTTATATCTACCTGGTCAATATTCTCACAATATTTTCACATCACAACTCCTGGGGAATACTTGGAATAATTTGCTTCACCATCATGGATACTTTAAGCTTTAATTCCTCTAAAATTCACACCACACTTCTCCCTCTGAAGCCTCAGCAGAGGCTGTGTGGTGGATAAAAGTATTTTTTTTCATTTCTGGAAACCAAACAAGTACCCCAAAGGTGCCCATCCTGACCTCTCTCTCGTCCTCACTGCGTCACAGGCAGAGAGAACATTTTGTTTTCATATTTGATTACATTGTAAAAACGAATGTTAGCCCTGAAACCAAAAACTTCACTTATCCTCAGGAACAAAAACAAGGGGAGCGGCAGCTGTGTGAGTCTTGACAGGAACAGCTTCTACAGCCAATTCCAGTCCTTCTCTTAGAGCACAAAATCAGAGAATCAGCTTTTAGGATGGGCTTAGAACTGCCTTCAACATCCCACAAAGAATGCAGTGAGTGGCCAAGGAGCAGCAAATGCATATAGATTTTATGGCCAGTGATTAATCTTATCTTCTAAAGCAGTTGTGTAACATCGGTGATCCCCAGCAGCATCACCCTGCCCAACACAGCTCCAAACCTGGCTTTGTTAGCCTGTGTTTTAGGGGTTTTTTAATTAAAATATCATTTAGGGGGCTTTGTAACCTTGGCAATATTTTCAGTGAAACTTTTCTCCGTGGTCAGAGCTGATCCCTGGGAGCTGCAGCTCTGGGAACGCCTCAGAGCTCCCACCCCACCTCACACACTCTCAGCTGGTTTCACTTGGCAAAGCACAAGAACAAACAAAAGCCTGGCAGTGAGGGGAGATCATAATATTTGCAAGCTAAATATCATTCAGTCACCGAGTGACTGACAAATCATATGATATCAAGGTGAAGTCAGATATCAAAGGCACAAACTAAATTACCCCAGAGCACCAGCCAGCTCTCTAAGCTGTTAATCCATCATTTGTTAGCAATGCAGCAAACAAGTTAATGAAGCCAAGCTGTCGTTTGCTTTTATGGCTCTGGCCTGTCAGGACTTATTGAAAGATTCCAAACCACCCTGGCCCTTCAGCGTGCCCAGAGCAGGTCATTTATTCTGGGATCACCCCTCTCCCTCCTGCAGCAGCGGGATGCAGCACCAGGGGATTGTGCATTAACCAGAGAGCAAACTGGGATTGGGATGGGGGCACCGTGCCAGCCCCTGGGCACAGGAACCACTCTCCAAGGCAGCTGCAACTCGCTGGGGACGTTCAGGATCTGCTGGGATCTGTGGCCAGAGCTCTGGAGCAAAGAGCTGGATTTCACTGCAGACACCCTGAGCACAGCTCCCTGTGCATCCTGCAAAGGCTCAAACAGCAAAGCCACCTCTGCTGGGAAATCTCAAAGTTTTGTACATTTATCTTGGCCTTGTGTCACCCTCTGGCTACACTTTCTACAGTAGGGTTTGGGTTTTTTCGTTTTACTACAATGAAATAGAAACCAGAAGTGATTTTGGATTCGCAGCCCAAAGCAGCAGGATTTTTGTCCCAGCACAAAGCCAGGCTCTTCCCAGCTGAAGCACCCAGCAGAAGGATAAAAGGCAGTGCAAACCAACTGAAACAGAGGAAATCGAATTTAAAATAAAGAGTTTTTAACTCTGCAGGTGGCCAAATGTTGGCTCTGCAGCCTGGAGCCTCCATCCATGGTCCTGAGCAGAGCTGGAGTGGTCACTCCCTACAAACCCCTCCCAGCCCTTCTGGGAGCTGGGATCAGGACATCCTCATCCAGTTCAAGCTCAGTAAGGAACAAATAATCCCTTTATCAGATGACATTTTGCATTTCCAATCTTATCAATGCCTAGGAACAGCTGCAGCCATCAGTGGTTGGAATTTCAGCCAAGGAAATCTACATTAAATATTAGAAAGAATCTTTGTAATTAAAAAAAACCCCTCAGATCCTGATTAGCAAGGTGTTTATGCTGAAATAATCTAGAAAATGTGTAAGACTTCTGCATCAGCTGAATATCCCATCCTTAATTACAAAAGCCACTCTGAGAAATCATTGTAATAAATCAGAAAACAATGATGAATCCGGGAAAAAACTGCACAGAAATATTAAATCCCTAATAACAGCCCCAAAAGATCCTTATTTACACAGAGACCAGGGGTGCATTGAAATGTTGAACATGGAAATATTCTCCTGCTTACCGAAAATCTCCCCATTTTTGGCAAATTCTGTCACGAGGTACAGCATGCTTTTGGTCTCCATCACCTGTTGATGATAAATGACACGTGAGGGCTTGTGGGAAGAGCAAAAGAACCCACAAACACCCAAAAGGATCCTTATTTTTATGGCTCTCTCCTAAAGCTGTGAAAGCTCTGCCTTGCACGTGGAGTTGTCACATTCTTCCAGTGTTGGCAAACAAAATAATCCAGAGCTCCACTGAGAGTGAAAAATCCTCCACTTCAAGAAGTCATTTCAGACTTCAGGACAACAATTTCAGCGTATTTTGGGTTTATTTCTTGAAGCTGAACTTGTCCGTGGGCAAGACCTTTGCGAATTTGATTTTGCATTTTATTTATGAACAGGCCTGAAAGTACCAGGAGGCTGCTCACAAATCAAAGCAAACTGGGGAGACAATCTGAAGGCTATTTTAAAAATAAACTCATCTGTGAAACGCATTTTTAACCAGTCACTGAAGGAGTGAGCACTACACAACCGTCACCCTCCCTTCAAGTGATCTTGCTGATCTTCAGACTCAATTTAAATATTCTCAGCCTCTCCTCTGCCACTTTTGTGTGCTGTCATTCATTCAGAAAGGGAACTGGGGGAGATATTATCGAGGCAGTTGAAAATTTAACTCCTTAAGCTCCATCTTTACTTGGTAGATCAATATTTTAAAGACCAAGTGCCAGTTTCTTTTGCATAAAATTAATTTAAAGCTGAACTGGTCTTGAATGGGATCTTCATCTTTATTTAGCAGAACTAAGAGAGGGGGAAAAAGGAGGAAAAATAGGGAAAAGCCCCCTCTAAGCCTACCTGGTAGAGCTTTATGATGTGTGGGTGGTCGAGCATCTTCATTATCTGCACCTCCCTGTAGATCTTCTCCAGATTCACAGCATCCAGCTGAGATTTGTCAATGATTTTTATTGCCACCTGCAGACAAACAGCAAAAGTGAGGTTTAAAAACTCCCCCAACGTGATCCTCGTGAGTTTACCCTCATTAGAAAGGGAATAATGTAACCCCAGGTAACTGGAGGCTTTCTGGGGAGCTCTGAGATACAAATCCCAGACTGAAAAATACAGCATTAAATGTGTCAGGGGTCCCTCTGAGGGGCTGCAGGGCTCTCACCCACATCAGCATGTGGGAAAAAGCAGGTTTTCCAGGAGAAAAAGCAGGTTTTCCAGGAGAAAAAGCAGGTTTTTCAGAGAAAAAGCAGGTTTTCCATGGAATGGGAGGCACAGAGCAGGTGAAGGAGGCCAGTGCTCCAGGTGCTCTTAAATCAGCAACTGAGGACCTTGCTGTGACCAAAATCTTCTTAAGAAGCTCAATGGTGCCCATTCCTGGAATCAAGGTGATAAATTTGAGTCCCACAAAATGATATTTTAAGAGAAAAACTGTTGGCTTCACACAAATAACCCAAACCTAGAGGATCCGTGTAGTTCCAGCTGTGACATGTTTAATTAATTAATGAATGTGCTGTTATAAAAGGGTATCTGCAGTTCATCCCTTCAGAGAAAGACTGTGCAGATAAATTTATCAGTCAAACCTTGGAAACACATCTCAGTTAGTTCACAAAACACATCTTGGGCCTGCTGACCTTGTTTTTAGCCAATAAATGCAAAGGGAAGGTAACTACAGATGCTTAGGGGACTAAGAAGCTCCAAGAGAAGACATTTAAAATTTAAACCAAGAAGAAAAGTGAAAATACAGCCACTGCACACGCAAAGGATAAAGATGCTAAAGAGTGCTGAATATATAAACGGTGTTTATTCACCCTGAATATCACATTATTAATGCTGAAGCAGGAGCAAACAATGTAAGTCCCACAAACGCCTCCAATTATAACAGCATCTCACAAAGTGCTGAACATGGGAGACAGCTGCTGCACAGGAGACAGGAATCCACGGGAGGTGAGCCTCATTATCCGCACTAACACTGATTGTGGGCCCACCTGAATTCACAATTAACCATTTATCAGCTTCATTTCCCTCTGCTCTTCCTTCTTTAGCAGTCCCTTGTCTTTTCCCAAGCCCCAGGAAATTGAGATTCTGCCATGATCTGCTCAAAAACCCCAAACAGGATTCCTTGAGCTGCATCATTCCATGGATAACCACCACCAACACAGGGACTGAAACAGTTCTGAGCACAGCTCCACCACTAATTAAGAATATCCTGAGCTACAAACTAAAGCAGAACGAGCTTCATTTCCAGTTTAAATGGGTTTTCAGCTTAAAAACCTCACCATGTTACATCAAACCATGTTTTGTCTCATGATGTGGAGTTATTCGAGGCTATGAAAAAGTTGCTGTTGAGCACGGGAAATAAAAAGCTACTTGAAGGAAAAGGCTCTTTGCAAGCCTTGTACAACTCAGTGTGTATTAAATATGTCCACAAAATGTATATTCTACAGGAGAAGCAGCACAGCAGCAGCTGCCACCTCTGCTCCTCCACTCAAATGCAGATTAAATACCTCCGTGCATTCTGCATCTTCCTCTTGCCAGGACCAGGGAAGATTTTAGAGAAGAACCACTTGAAAATACTTAAAATCCAGCAAAGTCTTCCCGAGGATGTGAGAAGGAACAGGGAATTCAGCAGCAGCAGCTCCTTTTTGTCCAAGAGCTCAGCTGTGTCTTGATGACAGGAAAAGGGATGTAATTCTTAGAGGTGGAGAAGCTCCTCCAAGCCACAGAGCAGTTTCCTATCTCAAAAGTGTGTTTTGTTCCTAAACATGCAGCTTGCCAACAACTACTAGCAACAGCTAGAAACAAACAACGACAAAAAAAAACCCCAAATTTCAATATATAATGTTAGCACATCCTCCATCTGACAAGGAAAACCAAAAGGGAATCCTCTGCCTTCCCTGATCTTCCCCTGTCACCAGTTTTTGCTGCTGAAGGAGTTACATTCCAAGAAATCTTTGCAGCTTTCATGGTTTCTTCTCATTTAAAAAGACAAGGAATTGCACATATTTCCTTCCCTCTTCCACTGAAGGCCCACAGAACTGGAATTTGCTCAATCCTCCCCTGACATCTGGGAATTGAAACTGCCAAGGAGTGAGGATGAAATGCTTGTCAAGAGAAGATGAAAGTTCTTCTACTCCTCAGCTACTCCAACTTTCAGTTTTCATTGTTTTTATTATATTCATTTAATTCTTGAAAGGAAAAACAAAGGCAAAGAGCAAACACCCAAACAAAAATCCCAAAACCACAACACAACCTCCCCCTACAAATTCACATTCAAACAGAGCTTTGTCCCTGCAGGTTACAGAAATTCAGATTTGAGTTGTTAACCCAGTACATTCTTAAAATGGATAAAATGCATTAAAATTAACAAACACAACTTCCTACAGTCTGGGAAAAACTCCAAAGTGTGCAGTGTGGCACAGGGAGCTGCTGTCTGCTGGAGTTATTCACTCTGAGCACACCTGAGCTGGTGCCACAGACCAAATCAGGGGTTGGGGGGTCATTTTTTACATTATTTTCCAGAGAAAAATTCAAATTCCCTGTACAGCAGCCAGGTGAAAGCAGGCCTGGGATCCACAGGGACATCCAGGGTTTCTTTTCCCCTGGGGTGCAGTGAGCAGAGTTCCTCTGCAGGTGATTAATCCTTAGAGGGAATTAATTAAGGGGTTTGGGGGTGGTTCACAAATTCCCTGATTTTTCCAAGCAGCACCTTCACCTATTCCAGACCTTTTCCTTATTTCACCCCTATTCCAAACCTTTTCCTTATCTCATTCCCATCCTATTTCCCTGGAAGCAAATCTCCATCTTCTCCAACTTGGCGATTCCAATTATTTCCCTCCTCTCCTTTCCTCTCCTCCTCCCCAGGAAAATCTCTGCTCATTTCCACGCCTCATTAGCAGGAGCTGCCCTGGGATCACAGGATTTCTGGGCAGCAGGATAAAGGAGCGTGGCAGGAAAGCCACGTGGCCTCCACTCAAATGGCACCAAACACCCAAACAAGCCAAGCAAAGGTCGGGTTCAGCCTCCCCCGGGTGGACTGGCACTAAAAAGGGGCAGGCAGCACCTCTATTCCTACAAATCCATATTAATCCTCCCGTTTTTCCTACCTTTCACACCTCTGTTTGGCTATTTAGAATTTTAGGGTTGCATTAATTCAAGTTATGATTTCTGATTTTGTTTGCACACACCCTTACGCTCCTGCTTTGTGTTTGTTTTCATTTTATTCTCACCTCTGCTAACGATTTATGGCAGCAATTTTATCTTCTCATCTCTAGTCTTTCCATAAAAAGGATGGGTCGTACACAATCCATAAATGCTGCATTCAAGGTAATAAGAGCCCATCTTTTTTAATGGCATGGTTATTGGCCAGGCAGAGTTGTGTTAAAAAAAAATCAAATATTTAAAAGGTCAAAACCATATAAAACACAATTTCAAAATACCAGTGCTAGAAAAGCCCAACAACGAACAGGTTCTGAATGTAAAGGGTTCAAATCAGGAGATTCAGGGGAAACTTTGAGGAGTCCTTTTAAAATAGCTTTTTTGAGCAAGTCTCAGCAGCACCACAGCATCTTCCTGCAGCACAGACCTGAGGGTGCACCAGCACAGCCCTGCCAGGACCTAAAATCGGCATATTCTTCCACTGGAACTTAAGCAACAGTTTAAAACAAGCTTGAAATATGAAAAGCCTTCCATCTGGAGCCATCAACAAGCAGGATTTGCACTTTGTGTGCTCAGGGACCCAACAATCAGGTGAGCTGCTCCAAACTGGAAGTGCTTATTCCAAAGAGTACTTGGCTGGAATTAATTTCCTCTGACATCACCAGAAGTGATCTTAAAGGGTTCCCCTTCCTCAAAGATTGTGTAAATACTTCCAGCGACCAGCTCAGCAATTCGATTCCCGAAAAACGCTCAGTGCACAAGTCAGAGCTGACTCAAAAAATCAAAGACCTTGACAAAAAACCTCCAGCACAGGCAAATCTGCTGTAAAAAATCACCCAGAAGATAAAAAGGCTGCAGACTGGACAGAAAAGCTGGTTAAACAAATTTCAAGACTAACAGAATTCAGCAATTCCTTAGGACACAGATGAAAGAATCACACAGGAATCAGGGAGCTTTTAAGCTCTGTGTTTTCTGTAACCTTTGTCACTTCGAACAATGCTAAACAAACACGCTTTCTAAAATGACAGTAAAAACGAAGATGAAAGTTTTTATCTCCATCACAAATCCTGCCAAAGGAACGAGGACTGAGGAGCGAATGACAACCGAGGATCTTCAAGTGCAGCATTTGCAGCTCTGGCACATGGCACCAAACTTGGGAAGGGAACACTGGCACTGCTTGGCTCTTCAGCAGGAGCAAGGAAGGACTCAGAAAGAATCGAGTTTATCACGAACTCGAGAAATAAGGCAATAGGAGAAGTTCCTTTCAATCTCTGGGATGCAAAGCTCATCAATCACAGCGTGGCCAGAGCCCTGGAGGCAGCAGGGGTTTGCTTTCCTTACCCGAGCTCCAGTTCAGGGCATTTCCCATTCCTCTAAGGAATGATTTCCCACCCGAGCCCACCTCGGTGAATAACTCCAAGCCTTTCCAGGCTGCACTTGGGACAACATTTTAATGACTTTTGTCAGGTACAGAGCAGCACGGGAACCTCTTCTTCAGTCAACAATGAGAGCAACCACAAGAGAGGCTTACAAAAAGCTCACCTCTAGGTGTAGCAACTAAAACTACCTAAAACAACACACAAGAGGAAGCTGATCCTCCAGAGCCATTACTCTCATCAGATACCTCCTTTTTTTTTTTTTTTTTTTTTTTTTTAAAGTGAACACGACTACATTTTTAGCCAGGCAGCCTGACAATCATTTTTGTTTTAGGTAAAGCACCAGGTATTAACAATAATCACCGGGTAATACACGGGGGCGGTTAAACAAAGAGGCTAAAAATGGTTGGATTTGGTGAACTTGCAGGATGCTGCACTGAGGAATTCTGAACACACACACACACAAGTTTCTCTGCTGAAACACATAACCCAGCATCGCCCAGGTCAGGAAACCCCAAAATATCCAGGGCATGACGGCAGGCACCGCACAAGGTTTGAACCTTCCCTGGGAGCAGAAAGTGCTGCTCCAGCAGCACCGGCCGCCCGCCCGGAGCATCCTTGGGGTGACATCCTGCGAGCGATGCCACCATCCTGGGGGTGACATCCTCGGGGTGGCATCCTCGGGGTGACATCCCTGGGGTGACATCCTGGGGGTGACATCCTCGGGCATCCACCCGCGGCCTGGGAGGCGTTCTCCTGCCCTCGCCGGGAGGATGCGGGCAGGAAAACCCCCCACCCCAGCGGCCGGCTCCGAGCCTCCGGTCAGCAGCACAGCCGTGTCCCCGCGGGAGGTGCCGGAAGGGACAAAAGCGGCGCGGAGCGCGCCCGGGAACCCCGGCCCCGCGCGGCCCCCGCGGCCCCGC
>VWZT01001382.1:21647-35307 GCA_013397055.1 Pachycephala philippinensis | reverse complement strand
GCTCCCGGGACACCCGCGGGACCCGGGAGGGGCCACCGCCACCGCCAGTGCCACCGGTCCGGGGGGACACCTGCGGGACCCGGGATGGGCTACCGCCACCACCAGCACCACCGGCATCAGCCCCGGGGGGACACCCGAGGCACCCATGCTAGGTCACCATCACCACCGCCACCAGTGCCACCAGCCCCGGGGACACCCGCGGGACCCGCGCTGGGCCACCGCCACCACCGCTACCACCGCTACCACCGGCACCGGGACCCGCGCTGTGTCCCCCGGTGCAGCTGGGATGTCACCGGAGCGACCTTTCCCCGCTGGCATCCGCCAGCTCAGCGCCCTCGCAGAGGGAAGGTCGCCTGGGGCAGGTGGCTCAGGAGCGCGTCCAGGTGGTTTGGGCAGATTTGGAAGCTCTGTTGGGCCCTTTGACCTGGAATGGTCTGAGGAGCATCAGAGTTGAGAATGTGAAAAAAAAAATTAAGGTCCTTTAGGCTGAATTTCCTCTCCAGGACTGAGTCCACTGATGTCGCTTTAGGTGTGCACTTATATTTTAAAATTCCATGCTCGTTTCAGCAATCTTTGCTCTCCCAGTTCACGCCTGTCCCTCCTGCTCCCCTGCCCCATCTCAGGCTGGAGGACCGGTACCTTTCTGCCTGATTTGGGAACCAGGAATCACCCCTGGAATCTTTGCTCAGTTCCCCTGACTAAACAAGGCACGTCCCAAAGCTGATGGCACAACACGTGCCTGTTGAATCAGCAACAGCCACAGAGCTTTTATGGACACACAGAGTGGACACAAACAGCTCAAAACAGAGCCTGGCCACGAAAAAAGGGGAAAAAAAGAGTGGAAGAATGCAAGGAACAAAGTTGTGTCTTTCTTTCCCTTTTTAGACAGGTTTTACACGTAAGGCTGCCTCATCCTTGTGAAGAGTTACTTTTGTTCTGTGTCAAACAGCGATGAGTGTTCTGCAAAGGGAACTGCAGAAATTAATGCTTGTCCTTCACTGCTGATGAGATTCCTCCAAGGAGTGACATTTTGGGATGACGCTGCTGGCTCGGGCTGCCATGGAGAAGAACGGAGCTGTTGCTGCTCTATTTATCCCCTTCAGAAGTTCTGGCAGTGAGTAACTGATGGCTCGGGTTAGTCAGACATCCACCCTTTGCAGTGATTGATAGGGATGTGAGCAAGCCTTCCAGAATCCCACTTGAATAGCACATGGTGTCATCCCGAGCTGCCACTTGCCGGATTTCACTCCTCTTTCACCTTTTCTTCGCATCCAAACTCGGCGTGTCAAAAGTTACATTTTTTTTACAGAGTATTACCTAATACTCATTCTCAGTCGCTTCATCCTAAATGAAGTTTTTAGCCTTAAAACATTTATTTGCTTCCTGCCCACTTTCAAGCCTCATCCTGGTGTAAAATCAATTATTAAGCCGGATTTTTGTGCTTGGAAGAGAAAACTGCAGGACTCGCACCACAAAGCCATCCACGGCCGGAAAGTTCAGCTCACAAAAACACGGCTTAAAAACGCTGCGAGAGGAACTGCACCCCCCAAAAAACATCCTTTGTAGGGCAGCTCTCAGCGGCCGACGATGGCTTTTGCTCTGCCCCAAGGAAAGGGATTCAAACTCCTCCCCAAGCCCGGCACTGAGCCGCTTTTTCCAGGACACGAACGTGGAGCGCAGATGCCCTCGTGTGGTCCCGGCTCCCGCTCATCCTCCCGCGGCTGGGATGCCCTAAAGGAGCTGTCAAACAGCGCAATTTATAACATTTCCTCCCATTAATAACTCCCAGCACTCTCAGGTCGCTGCCTGAGTCCAACGGGCAGCTCAAGAGATCGGAAAGCACGCTTGGCTGCCAAAATCCGGATTTACACACCTAAACTCCAACACCTGACAAGTTTTTCCCCCTCATTTTCCTGTCTTTCAGCGCCTAAAAGATGCGTAATAGGTGCCAAAAAGAAAGAAATAAGGAGACCGAGAATACAAGACTGAAAGTGGACAGATTTTTGCTTGATTTGCACTAATTACTGCATTAGAAACTCCAGATATTGTGAGTGCTCAGCCCTGACCACTCTTCTGTATCAGGATTCAGGAGAAATTGTTGCCAACTCGATGCCGTTTTCAAAACAATTAGAAGATTTTTATTTTTTATTTTTTATAGGGATTTCTTCTTTCAGGGCTTGATCTTGCAAAGGAAGTGAGCAGCAGCTGTGACAACTGAAATATTTCAGTGTTTGCAGCAGTCAGCAACAGCTCAGAGATCTAAAAACTTCTATTTTGGCAGAACAGATTCATGGCTATGCCTGCACTCAGCTCTGCTGTTGTTTCAGCCACATTTAAAACACCTTTTTGCCAAACCTTTGTTTCCTGGCAACTTATGAAAATCGATTTTTTTTTTTTTCGTTTTCCTATTTATTTATTTCCATGCAATGGAGAAGAGCAAACTTTTAGGCAACTAAAGCACATTTTAGGTGCTTCATAGACTTGTTCTGCAGCAAAATGTTGCACTCCTGGAGCCAGAAAATCATCTGCAGAACAAAAGGTGTGAAATATTTGTGCTCCTGTTGCTCAGTCATTCCCCCTCCACTGCTTGGTCTCAGTCCCTCCCAGCAGGATGAGGGAGAGAACTGGATGAGTAAAAATGAGAAAACTCATGGGCTGAGATAAAGAAATTTAATAGGCACGGTGAAAGTTGCACACACAAGCAAAGCAAACGAAGGGATTCACTCCCTGCTTCCCACTGCTCAGCACCCCCAGGAAAGCAGGGCTCCATCACACGTGACAGTAACTTTTAGCACCTTTGAAGAGGAGGAGGTCTATAAATAAATAAGGATTTAGGATTGTCCTGCAGTTTCAAGGCATATCTTTGGTACAAAAAAGGAATCGAGGGTATTAACAAGCTATTCCTGGGGCTCGGTGCAAAGCAAAACCCGTACATTCTTTTCAGTTCGGATCTTTAAAAACCCCAATTCTTTCAGAAAATAGAAGAATATGGGGACAATGCAAAACCAGGACCAACACCACAGATACCATTATTAACCAAGTGCATAGAGAGGGCAGGTAAACCGTACTGACACTCAAAATCCGAATTCCAGCGGGGTTTTTTGGGTCCATTTCCTCAATATCCATAAATCTCGTTGTCCACCCAGGTGGACTCCTGGCTCCTGCCCACACGGTGCCCGCAGAGCTCGTAGATGTCGTTGGTGACAAAGCCACTCTCGGAGCTGCCCAGGGTCACAGAGCCACTGCTGGAGGTGTTCAGCCCCTCGGGGTCCCTGCGGGGGCTGCCCAGCCCCTCGTGGGCACGGAAGGAGGAATTCTTGGTGCCAGGCCTGGCCCCAGCCAGGTCAGCCTCACACTGCTTGTCGATCACTCTGTAAATGTCCAGCTTGGGGCTGTCCCTCCGGGGCTGGGGCAGCCAGGCGCCGTCACCCTTCGCGGCCACATCCACACGCTCCCTGCTCCTTGGGAAAGGGAAAAGGAAAAGCCATGAAATGCTTTGGCACAGAGGAAAACACACAACACCCCCAGAACTCTGGTGATGAGCCTCGAGCACAGCTGGGCTCAGGAAATTCCTTATTTGTGTCATTCCAGCCTGCACTCCTGGAAAATCCCAGGGCAGGAGCTGCTGAGGGACACTCTGGGCTGCCAGCTCAGGCTCTGGGGCAGAAAAACTCCTCCTGACACTCCCAAAATCCCAGCCAGCATCCCCCCCAGAGCTGCTGTGCACACAGGGAAAGCAAGGAGAGGACATTGGTAAACATTATTTGCTCCAAACTGTTTTCCTTTTATTTCTATTGCTGCATTTTTCACTTTCGGAGGGGAACTTCTGATAATTCAAAGCTTTAAGAAGAAAAGTAGAAGGGTTAACACAACAAAATCCTAATCTTGGTGACAGTATTTCCTGACTGTGATGTCTGTGAACACAATAAAATGGTATAATGGGATTTACTTAGAATTTTACTTCACAATTAACTCAGCCTGGAGCATCCACACCACTTTTTCAGCATTTCTTTGGCTGCAGACACTGCTGTCCAGAGCATTTTACAGGATGGGGAAATGAGCTGTAAGCAGGACAAGGTGTCACTGCTCACTTGGAACACAAAAATGCCACTCACCTCTTCACAAAGAGCCAAAAGCAGGAGATGCCTGTGATGGCCATCAGGAGAAGCAGCACAGGAACGCTGGAAATAAGGATGTAGGCAAGGCTCTGAACAGGTTCTGGGGGTAAAAATGAATCAGGGTCATAAGAAGAAATTGCAAGTTTTTCATAGTTAATCACAGACTTACAAACAAAACATTCACAACTGAGCCGCTCGGAAGTGATTTTAAAAAAGTGGCTTTTTCACACCCAAAACTCTTTGCACAGCTTCGGATTTTGAACATTTTTACACCCACAGCAACCTCTTTAGGTTTGTCCTGGGAAATACTTGAGGGAAGTGTTTTTTCAGAGGCTGTTTTCTATATTCATTCTCTGACATTTTGGGTCAAACACTTGAAATGAGGCCAGGTTTTGAGAGCACAGCTTACCTTTGGCTCCCACGGCCGTTCCATTGGCACCTTTCCTCCGACCTTCCTCTGGCAATTCTGGCTTCCAGGGCTCTGTTGCCACAGCTGGAAAGAAGCAGCTTCATTAATACTGCAGATTTTTTTTTTAAATAATGAAAAGTGAGGGTGAGAGAGGATTGAAGAGGCTGCAAAGGTGTGTAAGGCACACTGGGATTTCTCTGCTTTCAATTCCTGCCAGATTCTGCACCAGCAAGGTTTTCCATGCAGGATGGAGCAGGGAATAGCACAAGGGAAGTGCAAACTGCAGGGGAGCTTCTCGCTCAGGATGTTTTCTGGGTGTCCTTGACAATGAATGTCAGAGTGTTTCCACTGCAAGTTAGAAATCATTAAAAGAACAAAAAAAACTCAAACAAATATGCCCAACTCACCTCCTCGGGAATTCTTTATTGGAGCTTTTGTTGGCTTCTCTGAAAGAAGAGAGAACAATTTCCTCATGAGTGGGGAGAACACAGTGTCCTGAAGAGAGTCTGACAACCTGAGCGCTGTTCTTCAGCGTTCTCCCCCAATCTGAGACCCCAAACACTTCACAAAACCCCTCAGAGAATTTATGTAAGCCACAAGCAGCTACGGATATGAGACACTGGGATTGCTTTCCCCATTTGTTGCATGAATTTAAAGCTCTCCCTCTCCCACCAGCGAGGCTGAGGAAGGGTTTCCCTATCAATCACCGCACTCCTCCTGAGGGATTGGGTTTTATATCCCACAGAGACTCATTACCCAGGGAATATTTGCAGATGAAGTTGTTTTTCATGTTGCATCTGTCGTCGTTCCACTGGAACATGTAGGGGCCCCCGAGTCCTGGGGGGGCCGAGGGCTGGTGGTACAGCACCACGCACACCTCGCCCCCGCACGACGGCTCGTCCACGTACCAGTTCCTGGGGAAACACAAAAAACAGCTTGGGGACACTTTCTGGAAGCGTGGATAGCAATAAAGCAGAATTAAAGGGTTTACAGCACACCCCGCACTTCCACTGGGGAAAATGGGAGTGATACAGTACAATGATTTATTCTTTTAATTCAGATTTTTCACAGCAAGGAGGGTGTTCAACAAATATTAAGGAGCAAAGGGCTGAGTTCCTCGCTGAAACCCCTGAAGTTCCTCGCTGAAACCCCTGAAATTCCTCACTGGAACCCCTCTGCAAGGCTCAAGAGAAGCTCAGGAGAACTTGGACTTTTCTCCACACAATTTTATGCAAAATCATCTATCACTATTTTTGGCCTCAGTGCCTGCAAAATTTAATGGAAAGATGAAAAAGCTGAAGCAGAATCCCGTTTCCTCTGTTGAGAAATGCACCAACACAGTCTTGCAAGATAATTTTTTTTTTTGTTTTCTAAGAATAAACTTCACCACCAGACACCTGTGCACAGGAAGGAGGCAGCACTCTGTAATACCACTGGTAGTGAAAAGATATTTTATGCAACTCAGAAAACACCTCCAAACGTCTCCTGGTTTTGCCAATTGTTCAATCCCCACTGATTCTGGAACAAGCAATGTTCTGCACGCCAAGAATTCGCTGGAAGCTGATCCACAGGACATAAATTATTCCAGCTATCCCAAGGTATTCAGCACGGGAGAACACCCATTTCAAGCAGTGTTTTTCCAACCATTCCAATGCTTTATTCCTCCCTCACTTCCTTCCTCCCCTGGTGTTTTCCTTGGCTTTATCATTCAGCATAAATAAGCTGTGTCTCACCAATGGAAGGCAGCAAAGCTGTGCCTGTTTCTTAGCAGCAGATTCTGGTTCCAGCTTCCCATTATCCACCCCCGATATCTGAGCCACGGGAGAGACTTTAAGATGTCAAACAGAGCTAAAACCAGTTTTTGTTTGTTCATTTCTGAGTGACTGAAATGTCTTTTGGGCTCCCAGAGCAGAAAGGTCACAATTCCGAGGTGGTTTTACACCCATCTGATATAAGGATGCAAATTGGTGCAAATGTTGTTGCTTTTATAATTCAATTATGAAAAATTCTGTGGTTCCCTAAGACAAGGAAGCAGAAATCTAACAAGTGCTGCGAAAACTTTAGCTTTCCATGTCTACAATATATCCTGCAGCTCTAATAATTTGCTGTCTCACAGGAAAAAATGTTATTCCCTCAGTAAGAAGAACCCATTTTTCAGGACATCAGGGACAAACTTCAGGGGATCTGCAGCGCAGGAATCTTCAGGTCATTTTCAGCTGCCTAATCAGAGGTTTTTAAGGCCAGACCACCTGTTCTTTCCCCTCCTTTTAGCCACCAAAAATGATCAATTTACCCTAAAACAGACACCCTGGGAGCCTCCAGAGGAGGGTGATTTGTCCCCCGGGATGGGATGAATGCAGAAGGAACACGAATGACAGCTGGGACAGCACTGCTTGGATTCGTGGGACAAAATCCTCAATTCCTAAAGGCACTGAGAGCCCCAGAGTGTCACCCCAGGTACCCACCGGAATTTGGATGAGCTGCCATCCGACCAGGAGTAGAAGCTGTGACACTCTGTGCTGTTGTCCTCCTCCTCCTTCCTCCTCCTCAGCCCTATCCAGAAGTCTCCATCGGAAGCCAGGAGGCTCCTGATAAAGGATTCAATGAGTCTCTGCTCTGCCGGGCTCTCGATGCTGACGAGGTGCCCCCCATCAGCTCTGCAGGCGAGGTGAGCCTCCTCATAGCTGGTCCTGCGCGAGGCATCGTGGAAATAAACGATTTTGTAGCAGGGTTTCTGCGTGCCACGCCTGCAAACCGTCTGCCCTGCAGAGAGGGGGAGAAAATTGTTACAGGAGCTGTGCCAAACGGGGCCAAAATTAATGCTGAAACGTCGAATTGGATGAGTTTTGTGCTGTTGATGTGGAAAACACAACGCAGGTAAAAGCCTCTTGTGTTGCTGCACTGGCAAATCGCATCTCCAAACTTTTCTCACTGCATTTCACAGTTTGGGTTGGTCCCTTCATGTCCTGCTCTTCTCAGCTCCCTCAGGATTTCTCTGGGATTTGCAGATCCTCCCAAAGAAACAACACTATGCCAGAGCAAGCTGATTTAAGCAACCTTTCAAAAAGCAAAGTTCCCTTGCAAGGGTTCAAAGAGGTTTTTAAAAGTGATTATTATTTGTAAGGAATTAAATGGGCAAAATGAGAGAGTTCCTTAGACAAGCAGAGATAGCAAGAATTTCTCTTTTGGGGTATGTGCAGTAGTTTAATGGATATTGCAGTGTCATGGAATCCTGGAATATTTTGGGTTGGAAGAGACCTTAAAACCATCTCATTCCACCCCATGCCATGGGGACACCTCTCACTGTCCCAGGGTGCTCCAAGCTCTGTCCAGCCTGGCTTTGGACACTTCCAGGGATGGGGCAGCCACAGCTCCTCTGGGCAAGCAGGGTCCCACCACCCTCAGAGGGAGGAATTCCTTATGAATATCCAACCTCAAACTCTCCCAGTTGCCAGTGTCTGTGCTGAGGATCACAAGATGAGCCCAATTCTCAGCTCTGCTCTGTGCTCTGCAATGTTTCTGCCTGCCCAAAGAGTAAACAATGTCTGTTTTCAGGCTGTCACAAGCCAAGGACTCTCTCTCGTGCAGAAGCAGCACAGCTCATTTTGGTTCCGAGGGAGGATCAAAGTGAAAAGACACCTCATCCAAAATGATGCACTTGTGTGTTTGTCAGCAGAGCAGTCCCAATATTTAGACTGTGGAAACAAACAGTTTTGTTTTGCTCAGTAAATATTTCTTTCCAGGCACAATCTGCTAACCTACGTGTTTGTGCAGAAGGAAAACATTCAGCAACGTTTGTAGTGTGCTTGGAACAAATGGGATAACGCAGGGACAGGTCATTTTAAATCCCTCCAGGGGAGATTTATCTTGGCCACTGTAAGTAGGAGTTTAAACACCTCTCACACAGGAATTTTTCAGCAGTTAAATAGCCAGAATTGGAGTTTGCTAATATTTTACATAGAAATTACAATAGGAACAGGATTTTTTCTATGATAGCACAATTAAAAAATACATTTCTAGCACAGCCTGTGTTTCCCTTGAGAATCTGACACTCAGAGAAAAAGGCAAAGCCCCTTACCTCTTCTGAGGGAAATGTCCACTGCTGTTGGGAGAGCCAAAAGGAAAACACAGACAGCAGAGTTTCATTAAAAATCTGCAACTCTCTACAAACAGCGTCACAGAAACTGCACCCGGGCTCTTTTCTGATACACAGACACATCTTTGATTCATTAAAAAAGGAGGAAGAAAGTCTCTGCCTTATCAGCCAAACTTGCCATTACTTTCAGCTAAGGGAAAAGGGCTTGGAGCTGATTCCTGGCTGGACTCCACTGCTCGTTCGGGTCCCGAGCTCAGTTCAGGACACTGAATGTGCAGCTCTGAGCAAGGCTGAAAGGATTCCTTGTGTTTCCTCTTATCTCCTCACTCGGGATCTGCCCCAGAGCCTGCTGACTCCAGCGAGACCCCCAGGGCCGGGCGGAAGGGAAAATCAGCTGGAAAAGTTGGAAAAGACTTCCAGAACCACCAAATCCAACCTTCCCCCGAGCAGCAGCGCGGGGCTCCCGCATCCCTGCCCATGTCGCGACAGCGTCCCGCGCATCCCTGCCCATGTCGCGACAGCGTCCCGCGCATCCCGCCCCGCGCAGCGGGGCCGGGGGGACCTCTCAGGGATAGGGAAGATCCCCAGCGATCCCCAGCGATCCCCCACGATCCCCAGCGATCCGCAGCGATCCCGAGCCCCTCTTACCGCTGAGCAGCCGCGCCCCCGCCGCGCAGCCCAGCGCGGCCGCGCACAGCGCCGCTGCCGCCAGCATCGCTCCGCCGGGACCGGGGGCAGCCGGCAGCTCCTCCTTCCTTCCTTCCTTCCCTCCTCCTCCTCCTCCTTCTCCTCCTCCTCCTCCTCGGGCTCCGGGCCAGCGGGCTCGGCTCAGCCCCGACACCGAGGAAGCAGCAGCGCCCCGGCGCTGAGCCCGCTCCTGTCGCTGCTGTTCCCCGAATCCCGCTCCAAATCCTTCATCCCTCCGCCCGTATCCCCCCGATCCCGGTTTATATCCCCCATCCCACCGCCCGCCCACCGCAGGCAGCGCCAGAACCCACCCACGGGCGGATCCATCCCCGCGCTGGCGATTTTGGGAGGTTTTATAAAAGGTTCTTCCTTCGGTTTCCCACTCCTGGATTTGCTTTGGAGGAGCGGGATGAGTTTTATTGCTTCCTGTCCGTCAGGTTAAACACCGGTCTATTTTATCCATCCCAATCCCCGTTTCCTAAATCGAAATATTCCGAGTTGGAAGGGAGCCACAAGGATCACCAAATGCAACTTTCAGTGAAAAATCCCGGGATTGACTCCACGATCTCGGCGTTTTTAGGGCATGATGCGCTCTCTGCCCTGAGGGAACCGCCTGGGAAGGGAAAACAGCCCGGGATGGATGTGAAAACACATCCCACAGGGATAAACCGAGCCCTTTATCCCACAGGGATGAACCGAGCCCTTTATCCCACAGGGATGAACCCGAGCCCGTTCCCGGTGGCCGGGAAGCGGCTCCGCACCTGTTTCCTGCAGCTCGGGCTCTCCATCCCAGCTCGGGTTTATGGCTCAGCCTCCAAGAGGTTTTCCCAGGTCGTGGAAAAGGGCAGAGCACAAAAGTGATTCTGTTCAGGCAGAGAAAAACCGGGATGGGTGCTCTAAAATAAGAGATCAATGATTTTGGAGAAGAATTAAAACCTTGAGCCACCATGGGGAGTTCAAGTGGAGAAGCTGTTTCTGGAATTGATATTTTAAGGAGAGGAAAATCCTTTAAAATGCCGTGAAAACAGCCCGCTCCAGGGCGGCAGGAGTCAGGAATTGCGGAGGGAAGCGTTGGGAAGCTGCTGGCTCTGAGCGTGTGTCCTGTCTGTGAAACAGGAACAGGCTCTGATATTTCCTGGCTCTCTCAGAAATACAGAAACGCTTCAACAACCACTCTTCTCCCCGACTTTCTGAATCCCAGCCAGAATTAAAGCAAAATTAGAATCTCCATAACTTCGGAAAAATGGTGAAGCTTCCATTCCCTTCTCTTCACCTCTATTGAGAAATAAATGGGAAGTATACAGAAAATAAGAGAAAAGTATAGAAAAGTATAGAAAAGTATAGAAAAATAGCAGCAGACTTTCAGCCTTTTAATTTTTAAATCCTGTAATAATATGTATTAGTGCAGGATAAAACTGAGTAGTTATTGTAGTAGTAGTAGTAGTAATAATAATAATAATAATAATAATAATATCCAGGATATCTTTTCCCCCCAAATAGAATCTGAGTATTTAGACCAAGGCAAATAAAAACCAGGCCCAGTTTTAATGCCCAGAATTTGGGCCAAGCAGACAGACTTGGTTCAGCATTTTAATAAACTTTGAGAAGGGGAAGTGCTTAATAGGAACCAACTTAAAAGCTTAAATAAGGAGGAAGGAAAAAAGGAGCCTTTTATGCCCCAAATGAAGACGTCATTCCTGAAAGTATCTTTTGAAATCTTGTTTTCCAGGTTATTTCTTGAATCACTGCACTTGTCAGCTTCAATATTTCAGTGCTACTCTGTACAACTGAGGAATTAAATTGTATTAATTCAGATATGTGGTTCTTAACCTTCAGCTCATTTTATCTCTGCTTTGTATCTTGGGAATTACAGCAGAAGGAAAGAAAAGCCTTAATGGAATACAGACGTCTTACTCCTGGATTTTATTCTCCTGACAAACATCCGGCCAGGCCAGGCCAAACCACTATAAATCAGTGAATCTACAGTTCACTACTGATAATAATAAAAATCCCCACATGGAGTTCTTCCTTTATTGCTCAAATCCAGTTTCTTGGAGCTTTTTAGGGCAGCCGGTTTGATAACTTTGTTATAAACTGAGTTTTTGTGCTTCAGTAGATAAAAATCTGGAGACAGCAATGGAAAAAATAAAAAATAAAATAACAGTGGTCAGGCTGTAAAGATTCTTTTGGCATATTGAACTGAGCAATTTAGACCCACTGCCTTATTCCTTGTGCTTTTGAGATAGAAAATTGTCCTTAATAACTTTTTTTAGCTTGCTTAACTTCATTTACCTCCTGTGCCTGGGCTGGACTTTGAGTCCCACAGGCCGCAGGATCCTCTTTGCTTAGGGAATTTGTTGGATAAATCCAAATTCTCTTCCCAGATTTATACAATTCCCAGGGTTTGCTCCTTCAAATTTGTTCATGTCTGAATCAAACCTGAAATCTGGATTTGAGCTCTAAGAAACACCTATGGCTGGTAACAATGTGAACAT
Source organism: Pachycephala philippinensis (assembly GCA_013397055.1). NCBI lineage: Eukaryota > Metazoa > Chordata > Aves > Passeriformes > Pachycephala > Pachycephala philippinensis. The sequence continues at coordinate 23,502 of VWZT01001382.1, read as the reverse complement.
TATTCTTATTCCATCCAGTGCATTCATTTTAATTTTCTTAGACTTCTGGGATGTTTTTAGGGTGTCCTATATTTGTGTAAAGCCATTTACTCCTTGAAATGAATCTTTCTGGCTGCCTGCTGCCCAGCTGGCTTTCATCTCTGCTTGGAAAACACCTCCAAACCCATCAAGTCCAACCTTCCACTGAATAAAAAAAAATTAAAAAATAAAAAGAATGCGATCCTCAGCGCAGTGCTGCTGGCTGCAGCCAGAATTCGGGGCAGACTAATGGATGCTAATGGATGAGATGCCTTTTGGGATTATTAATGGGGAAAAGGGGATTGCTGACTCGCAGGAAAAGGCTTTGCAGAGCTCAGCACCTCCCTGCCCCTCCTGCAGATTGCTCTGCCTGGCCAGGTCCCAAACCCAGGCTGCAGCTTGCCACTAAAAACGGGCAACACTTTACTAAAATTAGAAAAAAATTGCAGAGTCAGGCTGAAAATGCAGTTGTAATGTTTAATGGCGTGCCTGACTTTGCTGTATTTGTGTGAGTTCTGTTGCTGGTGTGGCACATTAATTAAGCAGTGGAATAATTGGGGCTCCAGCAGAAGTTTCCATCTCATTCAGGCCATTTTCACTCCAGTCCAGCTTCTCCAAGGATGGGACAGAGCTGCCACCACGGGCCCCAATTCCATTTATTCGACAAGAATTAAACGGAGGGAAATGTGAGATGAGCCCAGTCAGCAGGGGAGCTGAACCTGCAAACTGGAGCAGAAAAAACTCAAAAATCCATTTTCTCCTCATGGTTTTTAGTGGGAATGAGCTGTAAATGGGGTGGATCACCAGGAAAATCAGCTTGACAGGAATCCAGCACTTGTTTTATTTCACTGCCCCGTCCATTGGTGCTTCTGTCTCGTATCCTCAGAATTCCTGTGGGCCTGATTCCTGATTCCTGATCCTTCCACATTCCTGATTCCTGATTCCTGATCCTTCCCCATTCCTGATCCCAGCCTTCCAGACCTTTTTACCTGGCTGTGTGGCTAGTGATTGTTGCTTTGGGCAATCAGCTAACTACACTGCCTGGCAACCAGGCTGATGGCAGAGACTTTCACCCCTACTTTTTCTTTAAAAAACCCCCTCCTGCAGCAAATTCTGGCATTATTAATTATTTTCTCCAATTAAAATCCTTGGATGTTAAGCTAAGTGGTCAGAGGAAAAAAAAACACCCTTATACTTACAGTGAATTTAATATTTAATCACTGCTCAAAACTCCCTTCACTTACCAGCTCGCTTAATAAAACATGGAAAACAAATGAAAATGATTTATATCTGGCAGATAAGCTGAAGGATGCAACCTAAAAAAATTCCTACTCCAGTCTGGGTGTGTAAACAATTAAGTATGCAGTAAATGAATCATTTAAATAAGAAAATTCCTGAGGATTTTAGCACCAACTTCAAGAAATCCAAGATTTCACTTTGTGTTCCTACACACTGCTGTGGGAATGTAAAATTCTGGAAGCGAAGCTGCAAATAAATCCCATTATTGATGATTTGGCAGTGGGAATAAGGAAGTTTGGGGTTTCCAGGCCGAGGCTGGAGCAGGGAATCCTGTGCCTTGTTTTGATGGCAGTGAAGTTAGTGATTGTGGGCTGAGGGTACAATCAGCTAACTACACTGCCTGCAAACCAAGCACTGCTCGTGGGGTCGTGGAATTCAAACCTGCAACGAAAGAAAGCACTTCCAATAATTATATTCGTATTCTCCATCTCCTCAAACGCTCTTAAAATAATAAGGAATTGGCAAGAATGGAAAATATTGGTCATATCACCCTTATTCTACTAAATCCCAAATATTTATATTTATATTTATATTTATA
>VWZT01001380.1:61787-90424 GCA_013397055.1 Pachycephala philippinensis | reverse complement strand
TGTGGTGTGGGTTGGGATGGGATGGTGTGGGGTGGGATGGGATGGGATGGGGAGGTTTGGGATGAAATGAGGAGGTTTGGGATGAGATGCAGGACAAAAATAGGGATGGGCAAAACCAGCTCCCAGCCCTGAGCTGGTGGGATTCAGGGGCTGGCTGTGCATGGCTTTGGTCCCAAAGTGTGGGAAGAGCTGGAGAAGGGGTGGGATGTGCAGGGCTGGATACAAACAGCCTCCCTGGGAGCTCTCCTGCTGCTAAAAGCCATAACAGCCCTTCTCCTCGGATTAGGGTTTTTATCTTCCGAGATAGCGTTACCTAATTAATTAAGGGGAATTGCTAATGACTCAGGGTCTCCCTGAAATGAAAATAAAGCTGCCGTTTGCATATTTGCAAACATCCTTTGTAGCTTATCTCCACGCCCACCTCCAGTTTGGGCCATTTTCAAGGTGTTTTTTAAAATTTAAACTGTGAGTTCGGGCCATTTTCAAGGCATTTTTTAAGATTTAAACTGTGAATTCCACTCCGTGTACTCAGGCTACAGCCTGGTTTTCACATGCCCTGGAGGCTTTGGGAACTTACGTTTTTGTTAACTTTTTTTTTTAAGAATCGTGTTTTATTATTCATGTTCACTGCTTTAAAAAAACCAACAAAACAAGCCAGGCTTGTTTCATTCTGGAGATGTAATTATCTGCAAGAGATTGTTCCCTGCCTGTGCTGTGGATGGTTTATTTTTTAATTTGCATTTTCTATCTGGAGTAGGGTTGGGGAAGGGTGGTTTTTTTGCATTTTCTTGGACTAATTCATATTTTAAGAGCAGCAGCAGCAATTCTCCAGGCGCTGACATCAGAAAGGAACAAGGCAGGAGTTAAATTTTCATGTGCACCACAGTGACTTAGGAGCTCAAATCCCAAATCCTGGGCTCCATCACAACCCTGGGCTCGGGCCTTGGCAGTGACTGCTAATGAGATGTAGATCTAATATTTTTGGTGTTGTTTTTGGAGGAAATTTGATTTCTGAGGTCATCCCAGGCCTGGGTTGGTTTTGGTGTTGTTAGAGGGAGGTTGAAGGGATGAGGGCTGGGAGCTGCTGGGGTCACTCCAGGCTGGAGGGGATGGCCAGAGCTGCCCTGGGTGTGTCCTGAGCCTCTCCCTCTCTGTCTCCTCTTCCCTCCAGGGCTCCATCGGCTTCCCAGGATTTCCAGGAGCCAACGGAGAGAAGGGCACACGGGTAAGAGCTCTTCTGTCCATTGCTTCACTGATTTTTTCCTTCCCAAACCTCCTGGATGATGTGGGGATCTCTCCATTGCTGCTCCAGAGGTTTTTCCACTTAGGAATTGCCCCAAAAAGGCTCATCCCAGGATGGGAGGATGCTGGTGATAGCACAGGCAGCAGCTTCCCAATTAAAGCCTGGCAATTTTCCCCTCAGGATATTTTAAGAGACTCCTCTGAACCTGAATCATTCCCGCGCTGTCAGACTTTGCTCAGGGCACAGAGAGCTCTTTAATTAACAGTAATTATTAGAGATGGCTGGATCTGTTCAGAAGCAGCCAGAACCATCTTGAACCTAACTTGAAATTCTGAATGCACGGCTGAGAACGCTCTCAGTGCTTTTAATAAGCTGCTCAAAATTCAGAGACGCCCTGGAATTCGGGGGGTTTCATCCCCCAGCCTTGTCTCTCCCTCTCACCCCACCTCCACAGCCTTCTCTCAGAATAGGGATTGTCTAAATATACTGATTTATTTTTTATCTGCTGCAGAACATGCTCGAATGAAGGCATTCAGAGTACAAACAAAGTCATTTTCTGCACCAGCTCCGGTCACAGTGACAAGAAGGGGGAGTGAGGACAGCAAGTGGAATTAGTTTCCTTTTTACTCTCATTTAAATAGAAATGACTTCTAACAGACAGCTTTGAGAGGAGCCCAGGAAATATAAATCACTTTGCACTGCATTAATATCGTGCCACTGCAATTTGGGTTATATCCACCCCCTTTTTTTTTATTATTTCATTTCGTTTTGAACTAGAAATGCTCACCCTCATCCTTCCTCCTTCTCTCTGCTCAGGCTGGGCAGGAGGAGGGAGGCCAGGAAATTCAACCTGGAATTCTCTGGAATTACCACCCTCCTTGTCAAACAGACAGCAATAAAAGCCCTGGGCTGGATTTTTGGGGGGTGTAGAACAGCAGGGGAGGGATGTGCTGCTTTGAAATGGCTGGTTTTATTCTGGGATGGAATAAAATCCATCGGGGATGGGATGGGAAACCTTCCAGGGAGTCGGGAAGGGACCAGGAGCTGGGCATTGATGAGGTTGGAACAAACCCTGAGGGGGTTTAGGCTTGAATTTTGGCATTCTCCAGCCTGAAAGGGATTGGGGAGGGAGCAGATCTGATGGGAAAGGGCCCAGCTTCAGAACCAAGCCACAATAAGAGAAGAAAAGATAAAAAATCAGCACTTTCCTCACTTCTATTCCAAATTATCTTTGTGCCTTTAATGGAGGTAGTGAGGATATTTAGTTACACCCTTGGCGTGCCACACATTTCTTCAGTTCAGGAATTAAAAAGGGTTTTTTTACCTTTCAGACATTGATTTGCTTCATGGTAATTTCACTTTTAAAATTTATTTTTAATGTTTCAGTGGGTGATTGGACCATTTCTACCATCTTACACCCAGTCCACCAACCTGCGCCCATTTTATCAGTGTGGAGAGAGATTTTCATGGACAAATCTTTCAATTAGCAGCAGGAGCTCAGCTTGGAAATTTGAGAGTGGCAGCAATAACTGATTTTCAGTAACAGCCTTGCTCTCCATCTCTTTTTTTTTTTTTTTTTTTTGCTCCCAAGTATCCCATTTGAAATAAGAGAAAAGCAATTATATACAGAATTATAGGCTGAGCTGGGGTCCAAATGCAGACCCTCATCTTAATTTAAGCCTCGTTGAGTCAGACTTGATAAATCCCCCTCTGCTCCTCCTAAAACCACTCAATTTCCTGGGTTTATGAGTGTGTTCACATGGAGTAAAGAAAGAGAATTTCCAAGGTTTTCTCCTCCAGATCATTGTGGAAGAACTCAATTTGCAGCTGAAACAACCCCAAATCATTTGTTTGCCTTTTCTTTATCACCATTAAGCTCTTCAACCCCCTGGCTGATGTGGCCAAAATCATAAAAATCCCACATTTCTCTCACAAAATGGAACTCAGCTTGTTGTTCCAGCAGCACAAAGTGTCTTCCCAAGCCCTTAAATAATTTTAAAAAAAAGGTGAAAATGAAAGGTGGAAGGGCAGGACCTGCACAGGCAGCTGAATTTTGATGCTGAGGTGTGCTGAACCTCCCCAAACACCAAAGTTCAGCTCGTGAGTGTTCAAAAAAAGGCTTGGAAAGGTAAAAATGGGGAGGGGAAAAAAGGGATGAAGATAATTAGAGGATGATTCTGAGAAAAGGCTGGGAAAATTGGGATTGCTGGAGAAGAGAAGCTTTGGGGTGAGCTGATTGTGGCCTTCCAGAACTTGAAGGGAAGCTGCAGGGAAGATGGGGAGAAACTATTTAAAGGAGCCTGAAGTGATTTTGGATTGGGTTTGGATCGTGGAATTCCCATTGCCCATGGGAATGTTTGGGATGAGCTGAGCTTTAAGGTCCCTTCCAGCCCAAAGCAGTCTCTGATTCTCTGCTTGGTTCTTTTGGAGAATTATGACCCATTAAATCCCCCATTACCGAGCCCATCCTCAGCTCGAGGTGAGCTCAGGATCTTTTCAAGACCTGCTCATGAAATCAATAGTTAAACATGAACAAGAAATGTTATTTTCAGAGCTCAGGGGGCAATAGATTTCCCTGCTTGCCCGGTCTGACAGAGCCTGGGGAGTGTGGAACTCCCAAAATCCACCCATTTCTTGGTGTGCCTGGAAAATAATCTGAATTTAGCTGCCTTCACGTCAGAATCCTTGTTTGAAAAATATAGGTCTGTGTACATTTACAGGGAATATAAATTCTTTGCGACCGTACGTGGGGCTGAATGCATGATTAATGGCAGCAATAAGCAGGGGGAAATTCGGCTTAAAAATAGAATTGTGGAAGAAGGAGAGGAGTGTGGGGGGCTACCTGAGGGGAGGCAGCACCCCCTCCTCCCCACCTGCTCCCAATTTAGCCTCCCAGAGCTCAAAAGAAAACCAGCTGGAGTACTTTAAAGTGAATTTTGTAATTAATTAAGGGAAAAAAAAAAAAAAGAAGGATTCACGCCAGCAGTGCTTTAATAAATGGAGCTGCAGAACAAGGAAGATTTCAGCAGGACTAATTTTAGCAGCTGGAAGAAAGTTGATGGGAAAGTTTTGCAGCTCCTGTTTTATGTTCTGCTGGTTAATGAGTGTCAGAGCCGAGCAAGCCGTGCAGCGAGGTGATGGATTTGGGGCACAAAGTGGCAAAAGGGATATTTTAAGCACCCAATGTTCCTTCCACGGGAATCAAGGCTTCCTCTCCCTTCCTTTCACAGGTGATTGGTGCCTTTAATGAGCTGCAGCTCCAAAGGGGCAAAGTCGAACCCCTCCGCGTTTTTTTGGTCACTTGACGCCAGCCAAAGCCAGGCTTTTAGGCCATTCCTTTTCTTTTAGGCCATTCCTTTCCTTTTAGGCCGTTCCTTTCCTTGTAGGCCTTTCCTTTCCTTGTAGGCCTTTCCTTTTCTTTTAGGCCATTCCTTTTCTTTTAGGCCATTCCTTTTCTTTTAGGCCATTCCTTTTAGGCCATTCCTTTTCTTTTAGGCCCAGTAAAGTGCTGCCAGCTTGAGGCCCCAGCAGCCTCTGCCTTCTCCGTGTCAGGATTAATCCCAGTCCCTGTCCTGGGGGAAAAAAGGGATTACAGGTGTTGGGGTGGCAGTTAAAGAGGTTTTTGGGTTGGTTTTTGGGGTACTCCATGGTCTGAGTGGGTGCCACTCTGCTGCCATTCCTTCCCCATCCCACTGCAGCACCCTGCCCTACATCAGTGGGGGGAAAAAAAGTGTTGGGGTGGCAGTTAAAGAGCTTTTTGGCTGGGTTTTTGGGATACTGCATGGCCTGAGTGGGTGGCCACATCTTTGTGGGGTTTTAAAGGACTTTGGACGCTGTTCCTGCAGAAATGCATTCCCTCAGAGAGCAGATGTTGTCTGAGCATTGGGATCACTGTCCTGCCCAAGTGCTATAAATTGAAATAAACACAAGAATCAGGAGATGGAAGTGATTTTTTTCGTGGCAGATGAGAGGCAGAGAGGTTCTGAGGCAGTCTGTGTGTGACAGGCCCTGCTGTGGGCTCCTCTGCTGTGGAGCTGGTTCCTAATCCCTTCTCCTTTTCCATTCCAGGGCACTCCTGGCAAGCCAGGCCCGAGGGGACAGCGTGGGCCGACGGTAACCAGCCACTTCTTCATCCTTGTGCCTTTCCAAACCTTGCCATGGCCAAAGGGAACTGGGATGTGCTTTGTGTCCTCACTGGGGGGGATCTGGCCTTCGGGGGGGACACTGATTTGGGGCTGGGTCTCACCAGTGAACGTGGTTTAAGCATTTCTGATGACTTTTCTGCCACCCCTGGCTGCTGCTGGGATGATTTGTTGACCCCACATAACTCAGGTGCTTGGGGTGCTTTGCCTGAGGCAGCAGAAAGGCCTCAAATGTCCCCTTTTTGTGTCTTTTCAAGGGTCCACGTGGGGAAAGAGGCCCCAGGGGAAGCACTGGAAAACCTGGCCCTAAGGTAAGGCTTGGGGGAGCCTTTGGGGTCGTGTCCTGAGCAGTGTTGGTGCAGAGAGCATCTGGTTCATCACCTCCATCTCCCTCCTTTCCTTTTCCATTGGATTTGGGAAGCTGAGCTCTCGTGAGGTTTATTCCCAGCTTCATGGCTCAAAACACATGCACAGGCTTTGGGAATGTGTTGGCTCAGGAGTCAGCAGGACACCAAGAGCTGAAGACCAGCACAACCCCACAGCCCCCTAAACCTCCCCTAACCCCTCGTTTTTGGTGTTTAAACCGAGTTTAAACCCCCTTAGAGCCCTTTGGCTGTGCTGTGGGTGAGGGGCTGTGTTGCTGCTGGTCCCCAGAGCCACTTCACCTTCCCATTGCTGACCCAGGATTGGCCACCAGGCAAAATTTGGGATTTTTCTCCCAGCTGGCTGATTACCTGAGCATTGATCACCAGCCTTGATGGAAGCAAAGCTTTTACTGGGAGATGCTGCCACCACCATGCTGTCAGATTTAAAAACAAATGTCTGGGCTTTGTGTTGGCAGGAAATTTTTTGATAAATCCCTCCTCTTTGGGGTGGCATTTATCTCTCCATTGTGTGGTGGAAATATCCCAATCTCCCCTGGATTTTTATGAAGGGATGTGTGGGGAACAAGCAGCTGCTCGTTTGTCACTGGCTGCTGCTCCTGACACAGAATTATTATTATTATTATTAGAGAGGGCTGGGGTGTGGTGTCACCGTGGGCCTGGTGCCATCTGAAGCCTTTGCACACGGAAGATTTGGGGTTTTTTTAATGGTCTCTTGTTTTCCTTGTTCCTAAAAGGGCAACTCTGGTGGTGACGGCCCCCCTGGTCCTCCTGGAGAAAGGGTAAGATGAGCTTGGGGGTAAAGCAGGGCTCAGTCCAATGCTCTGAGGGGTTTTTGGCAAGGAGCATCCTCCTGGGTGCCCTTTGAGCAGAGAGGAGTGGGCAGGAGCCAGGATGCAGCTCAGCAAAAGGGAAATTCTGGTTAGAAATCCAAGGTGCTGCTGTGGGGAGGGGTCCCCCAAGGCACCCACAGCCCTTGGGTCCTGACTGAGCTCTCCAGGGAAGGCTCAGGTGGGACTTTGTGGAAGCATCACTCGTGGGAGAAGGGAAAAGTCAGCCCTGGGTGACTGCAGGCAGCCAGAGTTTCTGTAGGATGTGCTTCTCTAGGACCTCATGCTGCTTTCTCCAGATCAGTGAGGTGGGAAATCCTGGAACAATGGGACTGTCTTCATTTTAGCCTCAATTTCTGCTTTTGTTTTGTTCTGTTTGTAATTTCTCCTACACAATCCTCCAGCATCTGGCTTTCCAGATCTCTGTGGCTCACCTGCTGCTCACACAGAGGTGATATCTCATATCAGGTGTTGCAGGTTCCTTAATTAAGTTCTCTGGCTTGTCTTTCATCCCAGGGACCACCAGGGCCTCAAGGACCAACTGGATTTCCTGGACCTAAAGGCCCCCCTGTAAGTAACTCAATCCCTAGGACATCCAAAGAAATAATTCAGTCTTTCCCAGCCATCCTGAGCTGATTCCCTGACAAGTGGTGACGTTCCCAATAAAAAGCATTACTGAGACATCCTGGTAACAGCCCGTGGTTTCAGATTTTAAATAGCCAAGCAAATTGCAGCTGATTATAAACGTTCATTTCCTACTGACTCAGGATCTCTGGGATCTTTCTTGGTTGTTGTGTGCTTTATTTTCCCTCTGTGGACGTGGAGGACAGCACAGCACTGCTGTCTCTGCAGTTATTGTACACTGGGGAGGACCTCAGAAAAGGTTTGGGAGTGATTTCCTGAGTGTGGTGAGCAGCTCCTGCTCTGGACTTGTAATACAAATCCTTTGGGAGACGTGTGGGAAAAGGGGTGTTCTGAGCACCCCCATTTCCCTGGGAAGTGGCTGGGAGCTGAGGCTGATTCAATCCTTATCAGAGTTTTATTTCTGAGCACTTGGTGATATTTCTGCCACAGGGTCCTCCTGGGAAGGATGGATTGCCTGGGCACCCTGGACAGAGAGGAGAAACTGTAAGTACCCAAAAATCCTGGGCAGATCACGAGTCCTGAGGCTCATTTTGGTTTCTCCAAACCATCCTGTGCTGCTGGGGAGGTGCAGCCCCACGTTTGGGTGGTTTGGATTCCCTGAGGGTCTGTGAGGAGCAGCCCATTTTTCTCCACTGCCTTCCCCAGCAAATGAGCCTAAAAAGAGCTTTGCACATGATGCATTTTTTCCCCTCAACTTACCACACAATTTAATTAACTCGCCTGGCATTTGCTAAGCCAGCAGTGCAAACACTGCTCAGCCCAACACCAGATATTTATTTATTTACGTGCCATAGGACTGAGTTTAAAACAAGAGGATGAGGTGGTTTTGAGCCCAGTCCTCAGCTCAGGATTAACTTAAAGGTGAAGGTTTTTACCTGCCAGAGCCTGGCTGACATTGAGCCTTCCTTCCTTGAGTTTTCCATGACATCCAAGGACACCTCCAGCCAAGGTGGAGGGAGAAATGAGAACTTTGACAGCATTGGCTGTCATCAGCTTCTGAGACTGGAATAAAAACCATCAACCTCCAAGTCTGCAGGAATGAATGGAGAACGGTCTTTTAATTATTTTGGGGTCTGAAAGTTCTCCCTGATGGCTTTCCTCAGTTTGCCTCTCCCAGGAAACAGAATCTCTGTGCCATCAGCCTTGCAGAGATCACTTTCCCCTGCAGACCCAGGCAGCAGAAATCCCTTTTTAGTCCCCTTTTCCCCACACAGTGCCAAAAAGCAAGGAGAGAAACATAAAAATGAATTAAATACTCTTTCTACATCAGCAGCCTGGTCAGTGCAGTGTCTCTTCATGCAAGATTGAAATCTCTGTGTCAGACACTTCCCTTTATTTAAGTTCCCATTCAGCAGCAAACAGGCACGCTGAGATATTTGGCCGTATTAAATTTGCAAAGATTGGCTCAAAAAAAACCATGACAGATTCTAAAAACCCTGTGCCCAAGGCTCAAAGAGCACAAAAAGAAACCCCTTTCTTCAGGTTAATCAGGAAAGTCCTGCACAGAAATGGTCTAAATAGTTGTCTATGATAAGAGTTTCAATTGTGCCTTCATTTCCCAAGGATATTTTGCCATTTCCCCATCAGTGACAGGATATTTTCTGATCTGCAGGCAGCCAGAATAGCATGGAGGAGTTATTTCAGCATGACAGGCTAGCGTTGGCATTGGGATTTATCTGATCCTCTTTTGTGGCAACGAGAAAATAGCCCGTGTGCCCTAAATGCCATTCCTCAAGCTTGTCAGCGGGCTGGAGTAAAAACCATAATTAATGTGCTTTTTAAAGAGTAGCCTGGGAGAGCCAAACAATCGCAGTGGTGAGAGTTCCTTGTTGTCACTCTTCAAAATGCCATTGGAAGGAGCTGTCATGGAGAGTTCTCTGCTCGTCAGCATTTGGGGACAAACGGCTGCGGCTCCTTTCAGATGTTGATGGAGGAGATAAAGCTTCACTCAGCCCCCACGGGTTGTGGGAGCTGAGCTCAGACAGAACTGAGCCTAAACCAGCACCAGAACGGGGAGCAGGAGAAGGGAAATAGCTTTTAGGAATTGCTCAGCGTGGAGAAACTCACACTGATTTTTTTAATAGCCATTTAATAGCCATTAATGGCATTTTTAATAGGCGTTTCCTCTATGGTTTTATGAGTGTAACAGATTTATATATATATATTTTTATATATATATATGGCCAAACCACACCAGCTCCATCCAGACAGCAGAGCTGAGCCTTGAGAATCCCTCCTTCTTCCTCTGTTTCACCCTTGATAAATGTACATTTTTTCCCACTTTCTGTTTGATTTCTTGCTTCCTTTTCCTTCGGGTGCCCATCCTGGCCAGGGGTTTCACAGGAGGAGGAGCAGCTGGTGGCAGTGTGACCCTCCCAGGAGGAATCTTTGGCAGAAGTGTCACCTTTTTGTCTTTTCCCTTTCCCTAACAGGGTTTCCAAGGCAAGACTGGCCCTCCAGGCCCCCCTGGTGTCGTTGGCCCTCAGGTAAGAAGCAAATGCTCACCCCTGCACCAGCCCTCTGCAACTGGGCTTCACTGGTTCAGCTTGTGCAGCAGGGATTCCTTTTTCCAAGGAAGGCAAAGCCTCGTCAGGTTGCTTTGAAATTCCTGAGGCAGCTGTGAAATCCCCCCATGGCCCCAGCTCCCCTCGCTGAGGGGTCGGGATGGGGTTTAGACAAATGTAAATGAGGTGGTTCCTGTGAGCTCAGCACAACCACCCTGGTGTAAAACCGGTGTGAGGGACAGAGATCAGCTAAAAAACACGACCCAGCTAAAAAATCTGGCTGAAAAACACCAACCCAGCTAAAAAACACCAACCCAGCAAAAAAACCCAGCCAAAAAACCCAACCCAGCTAAAAAACACCAACCCACCTGAAAACACTAACCCAGCTAAAAAACCTGGCTAAAAAACACCAACCCAGCTAAAAAACCCAACCCAGCTAAAAAACACAACCCTGCTAAAAAACCCAGCTAAAAACCACAACCCTGCTAAAAAACCCAGCTAAAAAACACCAACGCNCAACCCAGCTAAAAAACCCAACCCTGCTAAAAAATCCAGCTAAAAAACACAACCCTGCTAAAAAACCCGGCTAAAAAACACCAACCCAGCTAAAAAACACCAACCCACCTGAAAACACTAACCCAGCTAAAAAACCCAACCCTGCTAAAAAATCCAGCTAAAAAACACAACCCTGCTAAAAAACCCAGCTAAAAAACACCAACGCAGCTAAAAACCACCAACCCAGCTGAAAGACCTGAAGCAGGCAGGGAGTTAAATGAGATCTCCCCGGGCCGTGCAGCTGCTGGTGGTCAGGGCAGAGAGAACGTGATGCAGGAGTGCTCCTCCGTGTCACAGTGAGGAAAATCATCCCTCTTTAATCTGAATTGCTGCCAGGTTCTGTCAGAGCCGGGCTGGTTTCCTTTCAGTCACCAGGAGCTCTGCAATGTGGGAATGAGCACAAGTTTCAGTGAGCCTACACCGAGAGCACGCTTTGGGTCCACCCTTCTTCCCTGAACTGCTGGGGAGCAGCTCTTTAATTAGAAAGTAATTAATTTGTCCTCTTTAATGACAGCGTAAAGTCCCTGATTTGTAAATTCCCTGATTAGGGGCCATTCCCTGGCGGCTGTGTCTGTCTTCTCAAGTGCAAATGAGGTTTTATAGTGGTTTTGTGGGGCTCTGCTGGGTGTAGCTGCTGTGATGTGTGGCTGCTGAGTGAGTTCTTCGTGCTCCAAGTGCCCCCCTGCAGCAGGACATGAGTTACAACCCTGTCCCCAAAGCCACAGCCCTGTCCCCAAAGCCACCAGCAGGCAGGGTTTGTGCACGTGGCTTTTGTCCTAAAAATGGGCGGCTGGGGAGCTCTCTGAGGTGGCACTTGTGCCACTTGTCACCCCGAGTGCCCTCGGAGGGCACAGGCAGCCGGTAATTGCCGTGGAGTACGAGCCTCATGCATTATTTATGCCCCATCCGAGCAGGAATCAGCAGGGTTGGAGAGTGCTTAGGAAGTTTTCAATTAAAAAGGGAAAGCTAAGCGTAATAGTTGGAGTGTTAACATCTCATTTGTGGGGAAATTTGCTCGCTCCAGAGGTTCCCAGTGCCTCCAGTCTGCCAAGGGAAGTGTTGGCCACTTCCAGAGCGAGATCCCTGTGGATGCCAGAGGGGGAATCTCTCCAGGGATTGCTGGTGGCACTGAAAGGGACCCAAAGGAAACACCCAAAGGACTAAAGTGATACCCTGCACTTTTTCCTTCCTCAGTTGTTCTGCCAACACCCACTCTGTTTTCTCTGACTGCTTTTTTGCAGGGTCCAACTGGTGAGACTGGGCCCATGGGTGAGCGGGGCCATCCAGGCCCGCCGGGTCCCCCGGGTGAGCAAGGCCTTCCTGGCCTCACTGGCAAAGAAGGGACCAAGGTAATTCCCCCTTGCAATTCCCTCTCCTTGCTGCCTGGAGATGGAGAGGATGATTCAGAAAAGAAATGAAGCTTCTGCCTTGTCCTGAGGAGACGAGCTGGGCCTCCATGGGGTGTGCAGCTCCTCAGCTCTCTGTCCCTGTCCTTGCAGGGGGACCCCGGTCCCGCCGGCCTCCCAGGGAAGGATGGTCCCCCTGGATTGAGAGGATTCCCTGGAGAGCGAGGCCTCCCCGGCCCCATTGTGAGTAGACAGCTCCCTCCAGCTGGATGATTCCCAGCTGTCCAGCCCCCAGCTCCCCAAATGACTTTGTTTTCCTCCCTCCAGGGTTCTCCAGGGCTGAAAGGCAACGAAGGTCCCCCAGGCCCTCCAGGCCCAGCCGTGAGTATCCCTGTCCTTGCAGGCAGCACCATTTACAAGCTTGGCAAGGCAGAGTGAGGGTTAGTCACAGCTCCAGGCTTTATCCTGATTTTCCTGATGACTCCCTGGATGTTCCTTTATTTTACAAGCCACCCGTGTAACAACTCAGTAATTTTGTGGGGTCAGCTGTGGACGTACGTGACAGGCTGAGGGAACTGCAGGGCTTCAGGACATCCAGGGTTTTGCTTCTAATCCACCTGCTTTCCCTCTGGAAGTTGTCTCCACTTGAGATCCATGCTCAGGGCCGCCCTCCTGGAAGGAAACATTCATCATCCAGCCCTCCCTGCTGGCTGTGAAGTGGCTCATGCTCTTGTTCCAGGCTGTTGATGTGTCCCCAGGAACTGAGCTCTCTGGTACCATCCAGAGGAGAATCCAGCCCTTCCAGGGATTTTAATTAAAGAAACCCAACCTCCAGGGTCCCTTAGGCTGGTGGTTACCAGCTCTTCACATGGCAGAGTTGCACAAACACGGATGAGGAGATTGGATTTCTCTCTCTGAGCATGGGTGAAGCTTGATACTGCAATTAATGCTCCTTTCTTCCTCCTCCTCCCCACAGGGCTCTCCTGGGGAGCGGGGTCCTGCAGGATCAGCTGGCCCTATAGGATTGCCAGGGAGACCTGGCCCTCAGGGCCCTCCAGGACCTGCGGGTGAAAAGGGAGCTCCAGTAAGTACCAGTGGAAAGAGGAGCAGCTGTGGCACAGCTGGAGATGTGTATGGTGGAGGGCTGAGCGTGGAACCAGTCCTAGTGGAGATTGAAATTTAAAAATAAAGGAGGAATGCAATTAGAAAGGAATTTTCTCATCTTGAGCACATCAAACCACTGAATGTCAGCTGCTCGAGTGCCCCGTTGGTGACAGCCCTGCTGTCGAGCATGGCTGTGACCCCAGGGACCCACGTGTCCTCAGGCAAGGAGAAGAGCTGGGGGCTGAACAGGTGCCACACAGCCTGTGCCACCTCCTGGTGACAAACAGCCAAAGGCCAGGCCTATGGGCAGGGAACTGAGCCAGCCCCAGCAGCAAAACCAGCCAGAGGTGGTTTTGGTGATGTCAGGCTGCTCTGGTGGTGGTTGATTGATATAAAAAGTGTTTATCAGCCAGCCAGAGGTGGTTTTGGTGATGTCAGGCTGCTCTGGTGGTGGTTGATTGATACAAAAAGTGTTTATCAGCCACATTTGTTTTGCTGGTTTGTTAGAAACACCAGCAGCTAATCCAGAGGTGAGAATTTCCTGGTGAATCAGCCTGAGGAACATCTGTCCTCCTGAGTACCTACACCGTGTGTCAGTCAGGGGAGGCATGAATAGGCAATTGATGTGGCATCTAATTATTGAGAGGAGAGCACCCAGGATTCAGATGCAATTCAATTACGCACGAGGAAACTGGAAAATATTCACTGTTCAATTCCTGTAAACAAACAAATTTGATTGAAGGCTCCTGCTCGAAGGAGTACCAGTAGATGGTAGATTGTTTTATTCACTTCAGGTGGTTTTATTTGTCCAGAATCTCAGGAGGGAGCTCGGGGCCTCCTGAGAACCTCCTTTAGTTGGGGGTCAGCCAGGGAGGGAGCAGCCAGGACCAGGATCAGCAAAAACTGGCTCGTGGGAGTAAAAATTACTTGGGCTCTTGTTTGTCATCCAGACAGAGATGGCAGAGGGTTCAGATTAAATCAGATTATGTTGCTGTAGCAGTGAAATTGCAGCTGTGATCTGGGTATTCGCTGTTTACATTTGTTTGCTCTTTTCATTATCCCTCAAGACAGAAGTTTTGTCTCGTTTCAGAGCAGGAGCACAGATGAAATATCAGCTTTGCTGTTCCTGCCCATGCAGCCAGGAGTCATTAGCAGCTGAATAAAACCTTAATGGGTTGGTTGGAGAGCTGTGTGTGTGTGACCCTTGTGTTTTTGTGCTTCCAGGGGGAGAAGGGTCCCCAGGGACCGGCTGGCCGGGATGGCATCCAGGGCCCCGTGGGACTGCCAGGCCCAGCGGGTCCTGTGGGACCTCCTGGAGAGGATGGAGACAAGGTGGGGACAGCTCCTGCTGCATGGGGGCACTCTGGGGAGGAACTGGGCCACGTTGGCACCATTTTGCATCCAAGAGTTGGGTGGGATGTGCTTCCAGAGGATTTATGGAGCTCCTAGTCCCGTGGGATGAGCGGCAGCAGATGGGGCTCCGTGTGTTCTTCCAGCCACAAAATTCCCTGAAATCCTGTTTGCCTCCCCCAAGCCTGGAGCCCACAGATTCCCGGCCTCTCCAAATTAATTACCTTTGCCCACCCTCTCATTCAGCCCCTCTGGAGTGGAGGATTCCCAGGAAACATCAGCTGGGATAAATCCCTCGTGGCTGCTAAAAGGGTCTGCAGAATGCAGCTTCCTGCGTGGCGTGGCAGCTGAGGAATTGTGGATTTGGGATGGGAAAGGGTTTGGTTACACCTGGAATGTCCAAATTTAGGGCATTATTCAGTACTCTCTGGGGTGTTCCTGTGGGGTTTGGGATGAGGGTGCAGACACAGCACACTCTGGGGTGTTCCTGTGGGGTTTGGGATGAGGATGCAGACACAGCACACTCTGGGGTGTTCCTGTGGGGTTTGGGATGAGGATGCAGGCACAGGGCTGTTGCTGGGATGTTGGGATGTGGGAGTGATGGGGAATTAACGTTGTCCCTTTGTTCCTGGCAGGGTGAGATCGGGGAGCCTGGGCAGAAGGGCAGCAAAGGTGACAAAGGGGAGCAGGTGAGTGGAAGGGACTCTGCTGGAGCTGCTTCTCTTGAGTGGTTCGTTGTGTGACTTGCTGGAAATAGAAAATGATACAAATTTAATTTCTTTCTAATGTTGATTCATCTCCTGTGCTTCATCAAATACCCACATGATGTAAAAAAAGAGTGAGTGTCTCAAGTGGGAGCCTCCAGCTCCCAGGAACACTGAGATATTTCCACATCACCCACTTAGCATGGAAATATCTGTGAAACACGAGCAGTGTTGCCATTAAAGTTGGGTCTTTGGCTGAAGTTCTGATTTAGTTGAAGACGTCCCTGCTCATGACGGAGGGGTTGGAGCAGATCTTTAAAGGTTCTTTCCAACCCAAACTATCCTGTAATTCTGTGGTAATTGCAGTTCCACACCCTTTATGTGTTGCCCAGAGCTGAGGAACAAGAGTTACCCATGGGTGAGGTTAGGGCTGAGTGCTGGGACGTGGCTGTGCTGCCCCAAAGATGTGTTCAGATGTGTCTGCTCTCCATTGGCACCAGGACTGAGGAATTCTGGGGTGTCCAGGGAGACCTGACCCTGTTCTCCCTCTCTCTTTTGGGAATTAATGCAGTTAATGGAGACTGTGTTGAAGGAATTCATGTTGCTGTGGCGGTGCCGGAAGGCAATGAAGGACTCAGAGACACGAGTGTGGTCGGCAGAAAGGAATGAANTATCAGAGTGATTGGTCAATTCACACATCATTCATTTTTCTAGTCGGTATCACAACAATTCTAATTATATTTGCAGGTGTAAGATTAGCAAAGTCTGTTTACAGAAAACTTTATCATGTTTTGCACAGTTTCGCATGAGAAAGAACAGAGCTCTCACAAACTGCTGCTGAGAGCTGAAATCTTCTCTGCTAAAGCTTTTTAACATCCATAAATTCACCTTTCCCAGGTGGGTTTGTCACTCTGCTCCTAACACTGACTTGACATTTCTTTTTTGTGACAGGGTCCCCCAGGCCCCACTGGCCCACAGGGTCCAATTGGTCAGCCTGGCCCAGCTGTGAGTATTGCCTCCTATGAGCAGAAATCCCTTTTTTCTCCCAAAAGCCTCCTGGGAAGCACTGATTCCTGCCTGGCACTGGAAGAATGATTCCTGCCTGGCACAACAGGAGCTGGGCATTGCCCCTGGCTGCAGCAGGGGGTGCTGGGATGGGGTTTGTGTGGCCCCAAATCTGAGCTGGGCTCATCAGACCCTTTCCTTGCAGGGAGCTGATGGAGAGCCCGGGCCCCGAGGACAGCAGGGCCTCTTTGGGCAGAAAGGTGACGAAGGACCCCGAGGTTTCCCTGGTCCCCCCGGCCCCGTGGGCTTGCAGGTAATTTGCAGCATCCAGGGAGGGCTCAGCTGGGGCTCACCTGAGATGTTCACAGCTAAAACTCATCCTCTGCACCTCCACAGGGCCTGCCTGGACCTCCTGGGGAGAAGGGAGAAACAGGAGATGTTGGGCAGATGGTAAGGGGCTTCCAAATCTCTTTTTTCCTCACTGATATTGCTCTGAGAAACCCATCTGAAATTTGTCCCCCTTTTCTCTCAGGGTCCACCAGGCCCACCAGGACCCAGAGGTCCATCTGGGCCACCAGGAGCAGACGGTCCACAGGGTCCTCCTGGGGGAATAGGAAACCCTGGTGCAGTAGGAGAGAAGGTAAAGCCCCCTCACAAGCCTGAAGCAGGAGTTTGCCAGCAGAAAACTCATCCCCCCGCATAAATGTGAATATTTCCATCCTTTTTTTCCCTTTTTCAGGGTGAACCTGGGGAATCTGGTGAGCCTGGTCTCCCTGGCGAGGTTGGCCTCCCGGTAAGTGCCCCCTGGGAGTGGCATGGATGTGCTGGGGAGCTGTGGGTGTGGGGGGACAGCAGGGACTGAGCCAGCCCTGTCCTGGATTTGGGTATCGATGACACATTGCCACGTTCCTGGGTATTTATAGGATCACGTTTAGTCACCCAATCTGGGCTGCCCACGGCTGAACACCATGAGCACCACTCAGTCCTTGTGGGAAGGGGCTGTTAAATCATGTCCTTGTGTTTGGAGACACAAATAGAGCTCCTTGCTCAGAATTGGTTAAAGGATAATTAGAGATCTGTAAGGAGTTTGGGTTTTTTTCCCTGGATGATAAAAGCTTTTTTTCCTTTACAGGGCCCTAAAGGTGAAAGAGGTGAAAAGGGAGAAGCAGGTCCCTCTGGTGCTGCTGGTCCACCCGGCCCCAAAGGCCCACCAGGTGATGATGGCCCCAAAGGCAGCCCTGTAAGTAGCCCTTTAGTCTTTCCTTGCCCTGCCAAGCAGATTTCTGCATGAAAAGACATTTTCCAGAGATATCTGTGGAAATCTGAAATAGTTTCCCAGCCATGGAATTGCTCCTCTGGTGATCCATGTTCTCAGCCCCCTTCTGTAGGGTGCTGATGAGGGAAAGTCCCTGCTGTCCCATATTTCCCAGAAATACTGGAATTATCAGTGGTTTTTGCAGGCTGTCAGGAATCTCATCCCATGGAGAGGAGCTGCAGCAGGGTTGCTTTGTGTTTATGGCTTTCCAAGGTCTTCTGCAGCAGAGCAGAGCTTCCAAAACAGGCTCAAGGAGATTTATTGGCTTTGGGAGCTGTGCCTTTACACCCAGGCCACTAATTTCTGTAGCTCTGGTGGAGCCAGTGGAGCTCTGCTGATTTACTCCAGGTGACAGTGGTACAGAGTTTATCTTGCAGGCTCCTCTGCTGCCTGAAATTGATGATGAGCTCAGGCAGGATGGCACAAAGCAGCAGGGGTTTAGTCATCCCTCCTAACAGATGGGATTTGGGATATCTGTGATGGGTTGCAGGCTGCGCCTGGAATCATGTGAAGCACCCGACAGACATTGTATGGGGAAGAATGGTGAAGTGTTTCAGTCATTAAATGTTCTGAGAGGCTCCTCCTGTGACAAATGTCACACATTTGGCAAAAGCAGAACCTTCCAATCTGCACGTACCCAAAGCTGGGGGGATTCTGCTGTCACCCGGCCGATGGATTGCTGAAAAACTGGTGATGCCTAAAGAGGCCAACCAAAAACAGAGACTGGACAGGAGGAAGGGAATAAAGGTGGATATTTATTTGAAAGGCCTTCAGAGGCACACCCTGGGCAGGCCAAAGGCTGCACCCAAGATGGACCCCGAGTCACGAGTTCTTCACACTTTTAGAGCTTTGCTCCATTTGCATCTCAGCCCAATTTCACCAATTCAACTTTAGCTAATGATGGAATTTCCCCTCAGCTTGCCCCCCTTCTCAAGATGCTGGGTTACACATTTTGGGCCTAGGCCGGGCTGGGTGTCCTTGGAGAGCAGCCTGGAGAGGCTTTGTTCTGTCTGTCTCAGCATGAGAGAGCAGCAGCTCCCAGGCTGCAGGACACTGCAGAGTCACACACTGGGAATGCAGAATTTGAAAAATATAAAAGCTAAAACCTAAGGCATCACTGTGATGGAAGTTCCAGCATTGCCTTTAGGGCTCTGGTAGTTGGGATGCAGATCTGGACTGGCTGGGACAGGGTGGAAACACCACAGCTGCAAAGATGGGATGTGATGCGGGGTTGTGTTGATAGGAATTGGGATTTTACTCCGTAGGGTGACTCCCCGTGTTGTCACTGGTGCTCACTAGTGCAGGATCTCCATGGCCTGTGCCTGTAGAGGGGGAGCAA
Source organism: Pachycephala philippinensis (assembly GCA_013397055.1). Taxonomy (NCBI): domain Eukaryota; kingdom Metazoa; phylum Chordata; class Aves; order Passeriformes; genus Pachycephala; species Pachycephala philippinensis. The sequence continues at coordinate 71,959 of VWZT01001380.1, read as the reverse complement.
ATTAGTGCAAGATCTCCATCTCTGACTTGGGAATGTTCTTCTCTCTTTGCAGGGTCCAGTTGGTTTTCCTGGTGACCCTGGTCCTCCTGGAGAGCCTGGCCCAGCTGTAAGTGTTGGTCTCACAGAGCTGCCTCCCCCTGCTGTGGTGAAACTCAGCCGTGCTGCTCGATCCCAGCAGCTCCCCTGGCATTCGCTCTGCTCAGCTCCATTCACAGCCTAAAAACACCTCCTTGTTCCCTTTTTGCCTCCTTTTTAGGGTCAAGATGGTCCCCCTGGTGACAAAGGGGATGATGGTGAACCTGGACAGACTGTGAGTACCTGGAGAGATGAGAGCTGTTCCCACAGTGGCTCTGTGTGGGCTCCAGGGACACCGAGCCTCTCATTCCCGCCAGAATTTCCCAATGGGAATTGCCCACTGAGGATCTCATTCCTTTCTGTCTGTGTTATCCCTCCCTCCATCCCTCCATCATCCATCCATTTGTTCCTCCATCCATCCATCCATTCCTCCATCATCCATCCCTCCATCCATCTCTCCATCATCCATCCCTCCATCATCCATCCATCCATTTATTCTTCCATCTATCCATCCATCCATCCATCCCTCCATCCATTTATTCCTCCATCCCTCCATCCATTTATTCCTCCGTCCATCCAACCATTTATTCCTCCATTCCTCTATCCATCCATCCATTTATTCCTCCATTCCTCCANTTATCCCTCCATCCATCCCTCCATCCATCCCTCCATCCATCCCTCCATCCATCCCTCCATCCATCCATCCCTTCATCCATCCCTTCATTCATTCATCCATCCATCCATCTATTCATCCATCCATTTATTTCTCCATCCATCCATCCATCTATTCATCCATCCATCTATTCATCCATCCATCTATTCATCCATCCATTTATTTCTCCATCCATCCATTTATTTCTCCATCCATCCATTTCTCCCTGCATCCCTCCATTTATCCCTCCCTCCATCTCCCCATCCATCCCCCATCCAAACTTATCACCACATCCCAAAAGCATAAATTATCCCCTGGAAAAACACCCTCCAAGCCTTTGATTTTAGCATTTCCCTGCCTTCTGGCGCTCCGTGGTGGGAAGGGCTAAAACAGGCTCCCACCTGCACCCCGAGGAGGTGTTGGCTGGGAGCTCTCCCACGCCGGGCTCGGCACCAACCCCAGAGCCTGACTCAGGTTTTCCTGCTGGTTCCCACATCCCGTGGTGCACTCATGGCTCCTTCCCTTCCCCTCTCTCCCTGCAGGGTTCCCCTGGGCCCACGGGAGAGCCAGGCCCCTCCGGACCCCCAGGAAAAAGGGTGAGTTGGTTGTTCAGGAAGATTTTCCCAAATCCATTTCTGTTAAGTTAAAACTCACGTTGTTACTGAGCCTCCAATAAATGCTGTGTAAATACAGTGTGAAATATGTGATAATTAAAAAAAAATAAAACAATGCACCACCCACAGCCTTTGGAAATTGATGGGAAGCTGCCAGGCGAATCCCATGGATTTTTTTTCTTTTTTAAAGATGTTAACAGCCCAAAGAAAATCCAAGGATGAGGTACCCCTGCTCTTCCTGCCTTGCTGGCAGAACCCAGGGATTCATTTAGCAAGGAGCTAATTTAAAAAGCTTCTCGGAGATATTTGTCTCCATTTTGTCTCCTTCCCTGGGGCTGGAGCATCATTTTGCTAATTCCAGCGGACCGTTGCAGATCAGCGGGATCTAATTGTGTTTTCCATCTATTCTGGGCTTTCTTTAGGGCCCTCCTGGTCCAGCTGGTCCCGAAGGAAGGCAAGGAGAGAAAGGAGCCAAGGTAGGAGCTGAATGGGATTTCACTTCTGCTGTGTCCTTGATATTCCAAGAGGATCTCTCTCTGCCAAGGCAGGGAGTTGATTTTGCTGCGTGTTACAACAAATTAGCCTGAACTTGGGGCCACTGGCCTCAAATCTGAGCTTATGTTTCAGCCCTTAACGAGCTCTGGGGAGATAATTAGGGTTTGGTAAGGTCACGGGAATGTTTTGCTTCCTTTGAAACACCCAAGTGCTGCATTTGGCAATTTAATGTGTTGTAAATAACGGGGTGTGCACGGCCCCGTGTCCTTTCCCAGGGCAAACACGGCATTCATGGGCCAGGATCGTTTTGGGGGGGAAATGGAGATGGGATTGGAAATTACAGATCCCGTTGTGGCAGCACAGGGGAGGGAGGATGGATGTCCCTGAACCCAGGAGAGCTCAGAGCCAAAGGGTGGCTCCTGCTGGAATTCAGGCAAGGCTGGAACCTGAGGGAGTTTGGAGAGTGCCTGAGGTGGAGGGAGTGATGCCTAAAGAGGCCAACCTAGAAACAGAGAGTGGACAGGAGTGAGGGAATAAAGGTGGATATTTATTTGAAAGGCCTTCAGAGGCACACCCTGGGCAGGCCAAAGGCTGCACCCAAGATGGACCCCAAGTCACGAGTTCTTCACACTTTTAGAGCTTTGGTCCGTTTGCATCTCAACCCAATGTCACCAATTCAACTTTAGCTAATGATGGAATTCCCCCTCAGCTTGTCCCCCTTCTCAAGATGCTGGGTTACACATTTTGGGCCTAGGCCGGGCTGGGTGTCCTTGGAGAGCAGCCTGGAGAGGCTTTGTTCTGTCTGTCTCAGCATGAGAGAGCAGCAGCTCCCAGGCTGCAGGACACTGCAGAGTTACACACTGGGAATGCAGAATTTGAAACATATAAAAGCTAAAACCTAAGGCATCAGGAGCAGCAGGAAAATCAAGGAGCAGAAAGTTTCATGTGCTTTGCATGGATCTGCATCCACTCCATGACATCCTGGCACCATCTCCCAAACTCTCTGATGTCCCAACACAAACTCAACACCCTGTCTCTCCATCCAGGGGGAAGCTGGTTTGGAAGGACCTCCTGGCAAGACTGGCCCCATTGGTCCCCAAGGTGCTCCAGGGAAGCCCGGCCCCGATGGCCTTCGTGGGATTCCTGGTCCAGTTGTGAGTATTCCCAGGCTGAGAAAGCTTCTGGGCAGGTTGTTCTGTATCCCAGCTGCTTGGAAGATGCGTTTTCCCAGCATTCTGTCCATGCTGGAATGCCTGACAGCAGATAAAATGTATTCCGTGGAAATAATGGAATGGTGAATATCATCTCCCACATGTTTTATTTGAGTTTTGGGTCTTCAGCCACTCCTCAAGAGTGATTTTCCATGACCCACAAAGTCCCTTTTCCAGCAGAGATTTGAGCGTGGAAGGAGCACAAATCCTTCTGCCTTTGCCATCTGTGAAAAGCCAGGGCAGACATTCCCTGGCACAGGTGAATAATCAGAATATTCCCAGCTGGGAGCACTGCTGTGGCTGGGAATGAGGGAATTGCTCTGTTTTCCAGGGTGAACAAGGTCTCCCGGGATCCCCTGGCCCAGATGGTCCTCCAGGCCCAATGGTATGTCCAGAGCATCCAATTCCATGAGTTTTTGAAGTGGATGAATGAGTGTGACACGGATTCATTCCCTCTTTTATCTTCCCTGTCTCCCAAAGGGCCCTCCGGGTTTGCCTGGTCTGAAAGGAGACTCCGGTCCTAAAGGGGAGAAGGTGAGAATGCACCCAGGATCCCATTCCTGATCCCTGCTGGGGTGTGGGGGGACAAATGGGTGGACAAAGGGCACTGCAGAGGGGTCCTGCAGCTGGCAGGACAAGGCTGGGCAGTGTCACCAGCCCCAGTGGCAGCCTCAGGGGAGAGATGGAGCCCTCTGAGTGTGGAGCTGCAGAGCCCTGGCCCATTTTGGGGTANGGGAGAGATGGAGCCCTCTGAGTGCCCCCCAAGGAGCTGTGCTGTGGGTGAGCGTGGAGCTGCAGAGCCCTAGCCCATTTTGGGATGTGATTCTCCACCCTATAACCATTTCTGCCATATATATATATTTATATAACCCCATGGAACGAGAAGCTGCTCCAGTGCAGAGGTTCTTTCTGTATTTGTAGCATTTTTTGGTGCAAAAATCTCCTGTTTTGCTCCACTCTGCCACTTCCACGTGTCAGGGATTGCTACAAACTCCTCTCACCTCGCTCAGATGTTTGGGGTTGGATCTAGAGATGTCTTTGCTCTCTCCACTCAGAAATCCTAATTAACAGCTGCTGTTTTCCCCCAGGGTCACCCAGGTTTAATTGGTCTAATTGGCCCGCCGGGAGAGCAGGGAGAAAAGGGTGACAGAGGCCTCCCAGGCCCCCAGGGCTCAGCAGGACCCAAAGGAGAGCAGGTAAATATCCCATAAAACCTCCCTGGAATGTGCTTTGGAGCACTGCACCCTCGAGGAGGTGCAGCACAGCAGAGGTGGGCAGCCCTGGCAGGAGATCCTTGCTGGTTTTTGAGGGATGTTTTCTGTGTTAATGTGGTTTGTTCTACGTGTGAAATATGGATCTGCTCCAAAATGACCCATTTTTGTGGGAAGCGGATTCTCAAGGGTCGTATGAAAGAGTTGAAGAGATTTGGAGGGATGGAGCCATTAAATATTCATCTGAAGGGCTGATTTTAGAAGTGTGAGATAGGAAATTCCTTGTCCATGCTCTTTTCTGGATTTAAAAACCAGTTAAACCTCCAGCCTGGAATGAAATCCTCCAAAACGGGGTGCTCACCTGCAAGCAGGGGTTGGATGTGTGGTTTTAAGCCAGAATTTCAAACCAATATTATTTTGCTTTTATCTTTTAGGGTATCACAGGTCCTTCTGGCCCCATCGGACCTCCAGGGCCCCCAGGATTACCGGTAGGTGACGAGGAATGATTTTGGGATTCCTTGGGAGCTGCACAGGCCCTCAGGAGCCACTTTGGTGCTCCCAGGAGTGTCCAGCACAGCCCTGGCTGCAGGAGGATCTTGGTCACAATTAAAACCACTTGAATGAGTTCCAGGAGTGCTGGAAGTGATGTGGGAAATGGGCACAAGGGAAATCATCCCACCCCGTTCCCCTCCCCCTTTTCTTTAGGAATATCCACAATCCTACAGTGATTTCTTGCCCTTTTTGCTGGTTGTGATCACTTTTTTGGGTGCCCAAAGTCCTCGTGCTGCACCCTGGGGTGCCCAGCTGGGTGTCCTGAGCACGGAGCTGGGATCAGCCCCACATTCCAGGAATCACCCAGCAGCTTTCCCAGTCCCCACTGGGGCAGGAGCGTGGAGCACAGATTGCTCTGACACAAATGCTTTTTGTCTGTTGGCAAATAAAAGCAACACCCAGCTCAAGTGGATGGGGAAATGGAAATAAGGAGGATATTTTTTAAAAATTCCCTTTCTGTGCAAGGAGAGCCTGAATTCTCTGCTTGAAAATCAACTGACTCCTTTCTGTGTTTGTCTCTCCACAGGGTCCACCTGGTCCCAAAGGTGCTAAAGGCTCATCAGTGAGTACAGAGACAGCTGAAGGAAAAGGGAGAGGGGTTTTTATTGAGTGTGGGACACACTGGGACTCTCCTCATCAGCGGAATTAAGGCAATTAGCAGAGAGGGCTTAACAAACTCTGCCTTTCCAGGCTGCCTGAGCCCGGGAGTGATAATTGGGAAAGGTTTCTGTGCCATCACTGCACTTCCATGAAGAGCAGAGAGCACAAGGAGCAATCCAGTGCTGAGTCCTGAGGAGCAAAGCTGCTGCTGGAGAGTGCAGGGGATTAAAAATAGCCCGTGAAAAGTGGGGGGTGGGAAGCTGGGAAGGGAGGAACTCGGTGAGAAATGAGACTCTGGAACTTGGTGGTGCAGACAGCTAAAAATTCCTCTTTTGGGCAACTTCTTAGTGTCTTTTTGCCGTCCAGAAGTCGATGTTTTATTAATTTGAAGATTTTATTTGACTTGTAAAACTGTTGGATTGGTTGGGAGAGGTAAAGATTTTATGCATTTTATGCATTCCGTAAGAAGCAGAAGAAAAATTTGACTGTAACTCCAGGTTTTTGATTGTCTCTTCCATCTAAACACCAAAAATAACCAAAAATACCAATTTTTTGGGGGCGATGGGTACGGGGAGACTCCTCTTGTGTGCCTGAAGGGACGAAAATGAAGCTTTAGCCACAGTTTTAATGTTTGGGATGTGATAAAAATAACTGTGCTGAGTAACTCCTGATTTTCCCCTGTTTTTCCACCCAGGGTCCCACAGGTCCAAAGGGTGAATCAGGTCTTCCTGGGCCCCCGGGGCCTCCTGTAAGTAGAACCCATAAGGAGAAGCATGAAACGAGGTTCAGACTTAAAGGGTGCTGGAATTTGGGAAGCAGAAAACCTCTGGGACAAAGATTCCTTGCCAATCCTAGCAATGGATTGGAATCTCTTGGAGATGCTGGGGGAGAAAGCAGGGTGGGAAGGAAGAATGGGAAGAGGACAAGGGAAAGTGGAAAATGTTGAAGGCAGAGATTTTATCAGCACCATCCATGGGTGTTTTCCACGTCCAACATGTATTTTGGGGTGCTGCTGCTTTTTCCATCTCTTGTATCCTTTTCCCAATGGAATGACAAGTTGTTCCTGGTTTTTTCCCCCCACTAATCAGGGTCCTCCTGGAGAAGTCATCCAGCCCCTGCCCATCCAGGCCTCCAAGAGGACCAGGAGGAACATCGATGCCAGCCAGCTGCTGGATGATGGCAATGCTGACAACTACATGGACTATGCTGATGGCATGGAGGAGATCTTCGGCTCCCTGAACTCCCTGAAACTGGAAATTGAGCAGATGAAGCATCCCTTGGGCACACAGCACAACCCTGCCAGGACCTGCAAGGACCTGCAGCTCTGCCACCCCGATTTCCCAGATGGTGTGTCCCGGGATAGGGGGAATGTGGGGAGCTCTGGGGGATTTGCAGCTGCACACAGTGGTGAGGGTGGGAAGAGGAGTAATTTGGGGAGTCTGTGGCTGGTGGAGAAGGAATGTGTAGAGTTGGGCTGGATGGCATTGGACAGCCATTCCAGCTGAAATGTTCTGGTCTAAAAGTGGGGATATGTGGGAAAAGGTGAAAGGATTTTAGGGCCTGAGGATTAAAAGCAGGTTTCAGAATTATAGAGAAAGTTCTTCGAGATCAGCTTCGCCTGCAGAAATTTGAAGAAGATACAAGTATATAACAGGCAAGAACACTGAAACAATGGTTCAAGCTTCTAGGTTCAGCTGAGACAGCTCTTAGAGCTGCAAAATTATGCTTGGTAAGAGCGATAAAGTGGAACTGAATAATGGAATGTTGTGCAAAGCTTAACAGAAGCAGGTATTGTTTATAACAAGCACACGGGCACTATTAGAGATTGGTTTAGAGAACTGTCAGTAGTTTTTATAAGAATGCCATTGGCTGAAACACTTTTAAGAATGGTCTGCAACCAGGAAATCTCTGGAATTCTGTGGCTACACGAGCCTGTATCATCTCCTCTGTGTGAGACTGATATAAAATAATAAAAAGGGCTCATGGAGCATCGGTCCCAGGTCCCCTCCTGTTTGCCTAAACACCGGCAGGGATATGGGATGAAAAATCTTTAGCTGGCACCAGAACATGATCAGTTCTCAAAAAAACGACATATAAATAATGACCCGTGAGAGATGAAACATCCCAGGTGAGGAGGATGCTGAGGTGCCCTCTGTCCTGATCCTTTCTTCCCTTCTCTTCCCTCATCCAGGTGAATACTGGGTTGATCCCAACCAAGGATGTTCCAGGGATTCTTTCAAAGTTTACTGTAATTTCACAGCTGGTGGAGAGACCTGCATCTTCCCTGACAAGAAATCTGAAGGAGTAAGTGCACACCACCTTTGCTTTCCCCCTCTGTCCTGGTGGTGGGTGGTTTCCTGAGATGAATATTCATAGACAGCCGATTTCAGGAGGATTGAACAGCAGCAAGGAAGGATCAAAGATCCAGAACGTTCCTTTGTTACACAACATTACCTTCTAGAATATTACAGAATGTGTTGACAAAGAGAAAGTCATATTTAAACTGGGATTTGGGACAAACCTCTGATGAATCCCACGCATAATAAATACAAAAATTTTGATTTTTTGAGCTTTGCTGTCCAAGGCAGGGGTGTGTGTCTGTGCAGGAATTGGGGGCTCTGTTTAACTCATTCCTGGTGTGCCCTCCCACAGCCCTGCTCCACTGCCTGCATGCCCAAGCAGCACTGATTCCCCTCCCCTCCCTGTGTCTCCAGGCAGAGCAGATAAATATTTACCTCCTGTCATTTTCCCTGCTGTTTCTTGTGGGTAAATGATCCTAAATGATTGCGAGGAGGCTCCCAGCTCTCCCTGGCACGGCTGCACGAGGCTGATGGAGTTATTTGTGTAATGATGCTCTCAGCTCAGCCATACCCATCATTTCTGTCCTGTATCCCTGCACTCTGTTTTCCAGAGCTGCTCTCCCCGCTGCCTGGGGACCAGCTCTGGCACTGGCCAAGCAGAAACACAACGATTCAGCCTGGGGGAGCTGTGCCAGTGTCACAGTTGTGCTCCAGCTGTGACAGAGCGGAGCCGTTCTCCTGCTGCATTTCATCCACCAGAAATGTGTGTCAGCACAGGACAAATCACACACGACGTAAATCCTCCCTGAGTTTTTCTTGGGGCTGTTTAAAGAGGAGATGGATTCCCTCTTCCTTTGCATCGCTGTGCTGTGTTTCTCTTCAAAATTTGACAGCTCAAAAAAAGCAGAGTCTGGCCATGATCTTTCAGGGGCTCCTGCTGGGCTGCTTCTGTGAGGGGCTCTGTGGAGCTGCAGCACTCCTCAAACACAAATTCAATGCTGGGATCCATAAGAAAAAGCTTCCCCCATGCAGAGGGATGCAAACAGTGACCAGCCCAGCCCTGGGGGGTGGCTGAGTGGGTTTGGGATGAGGCACAGCAGAGTTTCAGCCGTGGCTCCTCTCAGCTCATCCCTCACCCGGCACAAACACTGGGATTTGCTCTGCCAAGTTCACATCCTGCCAAGGGAAGGACAATCCCCAGGCACCTGCAGCTGGGCTCTTGTTTTTGGAGAGATTTGCAGCACAAATGAGGGGGATGTGGGAGGCTGAGGAGCAGCCACGCTCTTTCCTTGTGCTCTGACTCAAAAAAAGCTGCTTCAGCTGCTGAGCTGGGGCTGCCATAAGGGTGCTCTGATGGCTGATTCCTTGTCCAGCTCACCCCCTGTGTCACTCTGGGGACCTGGAGCTCCATCCCGAGTGCCCAGCACTGTCTGAGTACTGCACCTCAAACACAGCAGGCAGGCAGAGGCTTCTCCTTCATCACATCCTTTGCCTTTCCCAGCCCCACAGCACCTGGATTTGGCATTAGAGAGGCAGCAGGCTTCTCCAGCACCAGCACTGCCCTCCACACGAAGATCAATGCACCTTTGCCCGTCCATGCTTCCCTTTTCCCTCTCTGTCTTTCCTTTTAATTTTCCTGCCACTGCTGGATTTGCATCCCGAGTTTCTAGGAGGCAGAGATAGCCCTTAGCAAAGGAGGCTGGTGCCAGAGCAGCACCACTCCATCTCCTCTGCTTCAGAGCCACCTCCCGCTCTCATTACTGATGTATAAAGATTAAAAAAACCCATTTGAAAGCAAGTTGGACAGTTTCAATAAGACATACAGACTCTGCAATGAATATAACCTTTTTAATTCTGATTTTTTTGTCTTTCTCTCTTCCCTCCTTGCCTTCCACAAACTAGGCTAGAATTACTTCCTGGCCCAAGGAAAACCCAGGCTCGTGGTTCAGTGAATTCAAGCGCGGTAAACTGGTAAGAAGCATCCTGGTGCTTTCTGTTTCCTTTAACCCCCTGTCATATTTTACAGAGTAAAATGGCTCGTTGGCCCAAAGAGCAGCCTTCCACATGGTATAGTCAATACAAGCGGGGGTCCTTGGTAAGTGGCTAACCCTGGCCCTGAATCAGAGCTTGTCACCTGCTTTGGTATGGCCACACTGCTGCCCTCTGCATGCCCGACTAATCCCCCTCCCAGGCACGTGGGAACGTTTAAGGTGGAATCCTGAGAGAGACCCCAAACCCGCTGTGGAGGTGCTTTTGGCCACTCTGCCTGACTGGGAACTTGGGAGCTGAGCTTTGCCCTATTAGAAGGGGATGTCCTGGGAGACCCTGGGGCAGGTTTGGCTTCACAGAGCTCTGCAGGAGTGCTCCATCCCACAGGGAGTGCTGCGTCCCACAGGGAGTGCTGCGTCCCACAGGGAGTGCTCCATCCCACAGGGAGTGCTGCGTCCCACAGGGAGTGCTGC
>VWZT01001380.1:25073-53595 GCA_013397055.1 Pachycephala philippinensis | reverse complement strand
TTTGGTTTTCCCGAGGATATCCACACCTTTTCCCGGTGGGAAGCAGAGCAGATTGTCCTCAGTGGCTGAACGTTTGTGGTGCTAATTTATGGAGATGTTGGGTGTCCTGAAGCCGTGGGGGTGCCGCCCGCCCAGCAATCCCGGGAATTTGCAATTTTCCCGCTTTTCCCACTTTTTTTACTCCTTCCACGGCTCGCAGCGTGCTGACACCCTCTTCTTTTGCCATTTATTTTTCCTCCTTGCCCCTTTTCCTTCTTTAGGTCTCTCAGCTGGAAAATAATCATTGTAAGGTGGGGTTTTTTTAAATTATTATTATTCTTTGGCCTGGAGCTTTCAGCTCAAGGGGGATTTTTCACCCCAAAGGAAAAGACATCACATTTACTGTGAAAAAAGCCTATATATGATGTCTTTTCCCCCCTCCTGCCCAAACTGAGAGCAGCAGCATCCGAGGAAGGGAGGCAAAGCCGTGCTGGAGGGAGCGGCGATGCCGGCGGTGCTTTTTGAGGCCTGGAGGAGCCGTGTCCATCCCTCTCCCTTCTTCCCTTGTGCTCTCTCTCTCTCTCCCACTTAAGGGAATAAAAAAAACAAAAAAACCCCAAAAGGTGCTACCCTAAAAACTGCAGACTCCGGGCAGCAGAGCAGTGAAAAGGAATTTAGGATAATAAATAAGGAATTCAGCTTCTCCGTCACCTCGGCAACAGCGGGAAGGTGGGGAAAGGTCGCACATCCCAGCAAAGCCATATCCTGATGTTTGTCCACACCTGTGTGTCTGCCCAGGTCATGGGATTCTGTCCTCGATTCATTCTCATCAAGGGAGCTTGTTTTTTTATTTTATTTTTTTTTTCCTTTGATTTCTCTGCTTGAAGAAGAAAAAAAGAAAAAAAAAAAACAACAAAAAGAATAAAAAATTCCTCTGTTGAATTCCACGGTGTTGTAATTTGTACTGAGCTCCAAACTGTTCCAATCCTCCCCAGACCACTTAGCTACGGTATATTGCAATAAAATTACTACTTGTATTTGCAGACCTTCTTTTTGTGTAATTTTATTTCCCCTCCTCCCCCTTAATATATATTGACTTGAACAAATGTTGATAAGAAAAATAAAACCTATGGAAAAAAAAAAAAACAAACCCAAACTTTTAGTACATAAGGCCCTTCTTAAAATATAGTGTCAAATGCCATATTGTACATTTCTTCAAAGTCCAATAAACATGTCATAAAATTTAAGTGTAATGCCCATAAGAGCTATTTTTAAATATTTTAAACCTGTGTAATAAAGGAATAAATGTAATAGATTTTTTTTTTCAATAAATCAAGTTTACTGTTTCCACCTAAACCCCCGTGATGTGAATCTCTTCTTGGAGTTGGTTGCAGCGGGATTTCCCCAGGACCCCTCTGCCCCGTGGAGCCCGAGGAGTTCAGCAGAGGAGCAGTGCAAGTGCTTAAAGGTAAATAAATAAAGGTAAATAAATGCTGTAAAATACAATCCAGACCCATCACGGGGAGAAATTCCAGGCCTGGAATCTTTTCTTTGTTTTGGGTTTTTTTTTTTCCCTCAGTGAGAAATTCCGATGCAAAAACCCAACCTGGTTTTGGTGGCTGGGATCTGGAGGAGAAGATTGTGTGGCCACCAGCTCTGCACCTTCCCCACAGCAGCAGCAATGTCACCAGAGGAGATTTTTCTCTTGCTCATCATCTCATCCCAAGACAAATTCAGGAAAAAAACCGTTTTCCCAGCTTCTTGGTGAGCTCCTCAACCCCCAAATTCCCATTCTTGGCCCCAGGGCTCTGCTGTGGGGAGGGAAACACCGTGGGGGACACTCTGCTCATCCTCTCCTCCTCCTCTCCTGCAGGTTTCATTCCAAGAGATTCTGGATGCAAATCTGTGTCACTCTGGGTCTCAGGGGCTTCTTCAAACAACCTCTGGTGGGTGCTGCAGTCCCAGGAGGTGTTGGACCTTCAGGAGGAGATGTTTGGAGCACTTCAGGAGGAGATGTTTGCAGGTGGGTCAAGTGCCACGAGCCCAGCTCTGCCTGAAGCTCTGCAGTGACCAAGCCGAGCTCTGTGGCCCATCAGCTTCTTCCCTTCATTTCTTTGGCTGCAGAAGATCTTTCATGATCTTCATTCTTTGCTAAAATGTGTCCAGAGAAGGAGCCAAAGTCACAGAATCCCAGATGGGGTTGGAAGGGACATAGAAGATCCCATGGGCAGGGACACCTTCCATAGCCAAGGGTGCTCCAAACCCCATCCAACTTGACCTTGAATCCTTTAATCTTCAGTACTTTAGTCTGTCACCAACTTCTAGGAGTAGTTTGGGAAATCTTGGGGTATTATGGCCAAATCCTCATCCCAATGGACCCCAGAGGTACCACAGCTGCAGGAAGAAATGAGGGCAAAATAACTTTATTTACTTAAACCCGGCTGGAAATACTTCACTTGGATCTCCATCATGCTTCAAGGTGACCCCAGCCCTGCCTCAGCAGTTGTGATTTGCACTCAATCACTGCTGCTTGCAGCAAATGCCTCAGTGCTGAGAGCAGCTTTGATCTGCTATTAGGGAAAAACAAAGATCTGAGGAGGGATCTGACTGTTTCTGGCACTGCCAGACACAGAAGTGAGGCAGATTTTTCACCTCTTTTTGTATTAACAAAGTCCGTGATTGAGTGCTCCAGCTCCAAAGCTGTGACTCCGGCAGGTGAAATACGGAGGGGAATTTTTAGCAGAGCCACAGAAAGAGCAGAGACAGAGTGTGAGCACCCAAACCTGCTCAGTTATGGGGTGAGGATGGGGCTGCTCACCCCAAATTCCAGCAGCAGCTGCCTCCCCACCTCAGGGATCCTACAAAGGAGCCCAAAGCTCTGGATGCAGCAAAAAGAGGATGAGAAGCACCAAGCTCAGCACCCAGGGGAGAGCAGAGCAGCACCCAGCCCAGGGATGAGAATTATCCAAGGACAGCTGATCCCAGCAGGGTTTCCACAGCTTTTAAAGCTCTTTTGGGGGAGGCTGCAGGGCCTGGGGCTGCTGCTCTGCCTTGCCCTGCCTGTGGGGTTTTATTCTAACAGGCAGAGCTGGGATTTGTGCCCTGCTGTGAGTAAGGAAAGCAGGTGGAGCCTGCAGAGTTTTCCTCATGCAGTCACCTGAGCTGAGCGAGGCACAAGGACGTGTCCGTGTGCTTCCCACTGCTTCCAGAGGGAGCCCAGGAACTGCTGTGGGGTTTGCTGGCTGCCTGGGAGATGGGAATTGCTCTCTGGTTGGGTTTCCAGCCCTGCTCTGGAGGAAGAGGCCCAGCTCCTCGTGCTGCTCTGTGACTGGTGACTCCCTGGTTTTTATCTTAGGTTCCCTTGGCTTGCTTCAGTTGGACTCGATCACTTTCAAGGGCTTTTTCAGCCTAAAGAATTCTGTGATCCAGCTGGTGGAGCACTGGCTGTCCCTAAAAAAGCCCTTCCTATGTGGTTTCTAAGAGTGGGGCAGAGAAAGGAGCCAAGAGGCTCCCACCAAACTCCAGTGCTTTGACCTGGGGCTGCACCAGCAGGGACCAGCACATCCCAGTTCCTCCTGGGAGCTGGTGGGGAAAGGGACCAGGACCCTGTGCCCCTCAGGGTCACACTGGGATCACTCCTTTTGCTCTCATCACAGCTCTGGTTGGGACTCTGCTGCTGCTGTCTCCTCTCCAAGAGATGTTCCTCCCATCTCCTTAAATCCCATGTTTACAACACACTGGTAAAAATAAAAATGGCCAAAAAAAGGAGCGTTGGCACTGATTAAATTTAGAGAGCAGATCCTGGGCATCCCCTCCCTGTCTAGGTGAGTTTTGGCAAACGAGGAGAAAAGCTGGGAATGGGTGTTTTATACAAAGGATTGAGCACCCCCAGAGCCACCAAAGCTCTCCTGGAGACCCAGAAACAGCAGCACCAAGTGGGAGGCTGGAATGAGGAGGGGAGAGGATTGTGCATGAATTAGCATGGAGAAAATATGCAAATTGTTGGGTAGAGTGAGGCTCTCACGGCATTCAAAGGAGCTGGAGCTATTCTTGTCGTTCAGCTGCTTTTTGTCCTGCATCTTCTCCCAGCCAGGCTGGCTTTGACTTGGGTTTATTTTTATTAATGTCTTCAAGCAAAAGAGCAGAATTGATCTGACCCACAGCTCTGGGAAAAGGAAAAAAACCACAAAAAACCCTCTGATGTTCCTGTGAGAAAAAACAAGTGAGCTGGAGGTGCCTGTGGCAGCTCAGCACCACCTGTAAATTAATCTGCAGAGTGCCCAGAAAGGCTGACACAGTGCAAGTCAAATGTGTCCCCTCTCTTCACACCTTGCCCAGGAGCTGGGCCTCTGCAAATTCCCTGCTCTGCCTTTCCAGACAGACAATTGCCATGGGTTTTTAATGTATTTTTTAACAGGACTGCTCAGTGTGTCACCTGGCACCATGAGCCTGGTGTCCCTCTGCCTTGAGCTGATGGGAAGCAAGGATTTATCATAATTATCCATGGATTATTGTATCGCTGCAGAACCTGGATTTTCCTTCATTTTTATTTCCTTCCCACGTGCTTTTCCTTTAAGGCAAGAGCAGCCTTTGAGGCCAAGCTGGGCTGATGTTCCCAACCTCTGTCAGTGGCTGTTTTGGCAGGGCTGCCCTCCTGCCACTGTGCAGGGGCCCAAAACCCACCTTGGAAATAATTGACTCTTAATTCATCCTTCCCTCAGCACTTCCAACTCTGGGGAATCCAGCCCCTTTTCGCATCAAGGGGATCTTCAGCATCTTCTCTGCAGGTGCTGGATTTGGGGCTCCTGCACTCAAACCCATTTTGGTTTTGATCTGAGAGCAGGAGGAATTTAATGTGCTGTGCTTTTATTAACAGCACCTATCGCTGATGCCTTATGTTTTAACCTTTTTATTTTTCAAATCCTGCATTCCCAGTGTGTAACTCTGCAGTGCCCTGCAGCCTGGGAGCTGCTGCTCTCTCATGCTGAGACAGACAGAACAAAGCCTCTCCAGGCTGCTCTCCAAGGACACCCAGCCCGGCCTAGGCCCAAAATGTGTAACCCAGCATCTTGAGAAGGGGGGCAAGCTGAGGGGAAATTCCATCATTAGCTAAAGTTTAATTGGTGAAATTGGGTTGAGATGCAAATGGAGCAAAGCTCTAAAAGTGTGAAGAACTCGTGACTCGGGGTCCATCTTGGGTGCAGCCTTTGGCCTGCCCAGGGTGTGCCTCTGAAGGCCTTTCAAATAAATATCCACCTTTATTCCCTTCCTCCTGTCCAGTCTCTGTTTCTAGGTTGGCCTCTTTAGGCATCATCACCACTTCATTTATCCCTCGTAACTTCTCTGCTTGCAGATTTCTCCCATCCTGGGGCGTCGTGGCAGCGATCTCCCGCAGAGGCACAAACCCTTCCCACAGCCGCCGTTCCACCTCGGCAGCACCGACCAAACCTTCCCCATCCACGCTGGTGTTTAACAGCTTTTCTCAAACATCCCTGAGTGAAAACAAACACCCTGAAGAAATCAAACACGTGCCAACCCTGCAGAAGCAGCTGTTCCCCTCCTTCGGAGAGGAGCCAATGCTCTTGTTCCTCCGGAGCTGCGGAACGAGGGGAGCTGCGAAGCGCTGGAATTACATCTTGTAAGGCACGGGCTGTCACGCTCAGAGGCACCTCTGCAAGTGCTGCTGCACAGCCGAGCAGCCCCAGCCAACGTGTGCCTTCCCTGGGACTCCGTGTTCTCCTCCTGCCTAATTATTAATATGTTAATTTGACAATGAGATGTTGTTCTTTGCGGAAAATTTCCTGCGCCGCGCTCGGATCGGGGGTTTTTTTTCCGCCGCTTCTCAGCTCGCAGATTTTTGGTTTTCTCTGTTTTCTTGACTCGGGTGGAGCAGAGCATGAGGAATTGAGCTCCTCACATCTCTGGAAATATCCAAGGCCAGGTTGGATGGGGCTTGGAGCACCCTGGGATAGTCAAGGTGTCCGTGCCCAAGGCACTGGATGAGCTTTAAGGTCCCTCCAACCCAAACCATTCCAGGATTCTGGGATTCCCTGAGCATTCCAAGGCTTTAAGGTCCCTCCAACCCAAACCATTCCGGGATTCTGTGATTCCCTGAGCATTCCCCGGTGCCAGGAGAGTAACCACATCAGCAGAGCATCGTGCTGGTGTTGATTTTTTGGGAATATCCCATCACCAGCCCCTCCTGAAGGTGGGTGCTGCCCCAGGGATGGGCATTGCCGTGGTTGTGCCATCGTTGTGCCCAAGAGGGAAAAATGCCCTGACTGTGCCATTTTAAGTTTAAAGGGACCAGGAGCTGCTGGGGGTCTGCCAAAGGTGGTCTCACACATCCCAAGGGTGGTGAAGAATCCGATCTCTTCAGGATTGCAGCACAAATTCACATCCAGAGGTCTCCTGGGGGCTCCCAGATGGAAAACTGGGCTGGGAAAGTGCCTCCCTTCAGCCCCCATCTCCCCCAGAGCTGCAGGCTGGGCCCCACCTGCTCCTCATGGATGCTGAATTTCAAGAGGGAGCAGCAGCCACTGAAAAAAAAAAACCAAAATCGTCCCATTTTGGGATTTTCTCTTCAAGCAGGTTGATCTGAGACCCTGTTGAAAGGGAAATCAAAAAGCTGCCAGACTCGAAACGTTAATTAAGACACACAACAGGGAGAGAGGGGGAGGAGGAAGGAGGGGAGCATCCATTCAGGAATGAGCTGCTCCACGAGGCAGCGTTCGTGGATTCCACACACATCCATCATGTTTTGGAGGGGGGTGGAAGCAAGAAATTAAATGCAACCCCACAGGAAGTGTGTCCACCACCGTGGATTTAATTTCCAAACTGGCATCAGGCAAAGATTAACCTTGCTGAAGGGCGCCAGTGGAGCGGGCAGGAATGTACAAATTAATCCCTGCTCTGAGTTTCTTCAGGAGGAAACACTGAGCAGGATTAAATATTTATTGTATATAAATACCTTCTTTCCCACCTCCCCCATTTCCCCTCCTGATCTGCATTTCAGGCTCCTTCCACCAAAGCCACTTTGCCCAGCAATCCTGGGAGAGTGCAAGGGTTTGTTTTTCCCCCTGGGTGAGGAGGAAGGTTTCAGGAATAATTCATTTGCCGCCTTGATTTTTTTCCCCTTCCCTCCCCTCCCAAGATTGATACCGTGGCACTTAAAGGGGAGAAAATCAAGTTGTGCTGATCTATGACCAGACACTATTTATTCTCATGGAATCTCATCTGCAATTTTCCTCGGCGTCCTCAGAATTAAAATCCCTTTGCAATCTCTCCAGCTGGCTGTGAATGTGCCATTCCCCTCCCTTCCCTCCTCAGATGTCTCTTCCCTCTGATCAGGGCACGGCGTTATCGATGATGTGATTCTGCTTTACATTCTGATGCTTCTGGGGTTTTTTTGGACCATAAATAACGTCCCTGTGCAGCTCAGAGTCATTCTGAGGTTTTTTGGGGTTTTTTTTTTACCTTTTCTTATTCCTTTTCCTTCTCTCTTTCCCCTTTCTATCTTTCTTTCTCAGGCTCTTGCGAGGGGTGATAAATTCATCATTTCTTCCCCCGTAGCAACCGCCAACGTGCAATATGGAAACTGTTCCTTCACACCTGGGATGGAGGCTCGGGGCTGACCCTGCAAACAGCAAAAAAACCCCTTTTTCCCTGGATCCTGGCCTTCCTGGGAGGAGCAAACCAGCCTGGAACAGAAGATGGCTCAGCACTTTAAACCTAGAAAGCAGCAGAGGGGCCCAGTGTCCCTCTGTTGTCCCCACTTGGGCCAGCTGGCTCCCTGCTGGGGGCAATGTTGGAGCAGATCAAGATGAAAGCTGCTTTTTTCAGGGATTAACATGTTTTCCATGGATATTCCTGCTTGATGGGATGATGGGATTTGGGCTGGCGTGGATGTGCCCTCTGCATCGTGCTCCAGCCACCTGGAGCAGAGAAGATGTGACAGCAAGGCTGCCTCCCTGTGAAACATTTATTTTTAGGAGGTTTTTTTTCTGATTAGAAATAGAAAAACGTCTGAAAGTAGCTGGAGATGAACCATCCCAGCAGGTCCTTGCACCTGGAAACCACCTTGGTTGCCCTCTCCATGAGCTGGATAATCCTTCCCTGTTCTCCAGGGCTGCTGGAGCAGGAGCAGAAACATCTCCAGGCCACCAGTTTCAGCTGCTGACCTCAGCTGGCTGAGATAAACTGGGCTCAGGGAGAGGAAATGGCCAGGGGAGGCTCAGCCTGGATATTGGGAAAGGTTTCTTCATGGAAAAGGTTGCTCAGTGCTGGAAAAAGCTGCCCAGGGAAGTGGTGGAAGGGTTGAAAAGACCCAGATGTGGCACTTGGGGACACAGTTCCGTGGTGGCCGTGGCAGCGCTGGGGTAAAGGCTGCGTTTGGTGATTTTTAGGGCTTTTCCAGCCTTAATGGTGCTGGGATTCCATGATCCAGCCCTGGATTAGCCCAAACCCATCCTGGGGCTGCAGTGAGGGGACAGGGCAGGTTCCAGGGGCAGGGGCTGCTTTGTGTCAGGGCTTTGGAACCCTGGGACAGACCCAGGTGGCTCCAGCTGAGTGAGGGGGGCCAGCTAAAGATCCAAACAGGACATCCCCAAAGCCCCAAAATCCAACCAGGATATCCCCAAACCTCCAAATGTCCAACCCAGGATGTCCCCAAAGCCCCACAACCCAACCAGGATATCCCCAAACCTCCTAATGTCCAACCCAGGATGTCCCCAAAGCCCCAAAATCCAACCAGGATGTCCCCAAACCTCCAAATGTCCAACCAGGATGTCATCAAACTTCCAAATGTCCAACCCAGGATGTCCCCAAAGGCCCAAAGTCCAACCCAGGACATCCCCAAACTTCCAAATGTCCAACCCAGGATATCCCCAAAGCCCCAAAATCCAAGCAGGATGTCCCCAAACCTCCAAATATCCAACCCAGGATGTCCCCAAAGCCTCAAAATCCAACCAGGATGCCAAATGTCCAACTCAGGATGTCTAAATCAGCATTTCTCCAGAGCTGGTGGAGTGTGATCATGGAGGAGACTCAATTCATCCTCTCCCTGCTCCAGAACTTTCTTCCTGCTGCCCAGGGATGGGGAGAACTCCATCAGGATGGATTTTCCAGCAGCTCAGTGGATCCCTCCCGTTCATTTCCAGGACAAGCAGCCCTTCGTGGCTCACAGGAAACCCACCTGAAAACCTCAGTGCCATTCCCCGCTGGAAAAGGCTCTGCTGGGGCCGATCCAGCACCCTCCACACCACCAAATTCCTGTTTATTTTTCAAAAGCCCGAGATTTCGCGTTGTTTTGTCTCCCGTTTTGCGGAGTTAATCGGATTGGCAAGCACAGAAAGGAGCTTTCAGGGGAAGCAGCTGCTGAGCAGCACAAAGCTGGGTGTGTAATCCAAGCTTTACCCACAGCCTTATTAAGATCGAGATGTCTCATTACAGGCGTATTTCCAGCTGGATTTCACAGCAGCTTTTGTGATTTCTCCCTTTCTCCCCCTCCCCTTCCCAACATTTTTTTTTTCTCTCAAATAATTCGCTGCTTTTCGCTGGTGGGGAAAGAGTTTGGTTTAACACGTGTTGCACTGAGCGACATCCTCCATTTAAATGGAAATTCTATCAATAACAAATGTTCTCTCTCTCTCCTCAGCCGGGGAAGGGCTTGGAAATATCATTCAGAGATAAAAAAAAACCCCATCGGAGCTCAGAACCAGCACAGAACGGTCCCAGCTCTCTGGCAGGGGCCAATTGCAGATAATAAAGTGCCCATTTGTTGCAGCTGAGGAGGTGTAAATGAGCTGGAGGAAAGAGGAGCTCAGGAATCGAGGCTGAAAAATCAGATGAAGAGCGAGGGGAAGTGGGAATCTCGTTATGGAGTGACTGGGATCGTTCATTGCAGCAGCTTTGGGCTGGAAACGGCAGCTTTTGGGGCAAGGAAAGGGAGACACAAACTCCAGGAGCAGCTGGGGAAGGAATTTTGGGTGATCCCATCAAGGGCATGAGGAGTTTAAGGTGGATAAAGGCATGGCTGGGTTCCAGCCTGTCGCCCTTTCCCATAATTAATTAATAATTAATATTCCAAGCCTGGCCTGTTGGGGCAGAGATTTTTCTGTGCCAGGTGATGCTGGGAGTGCCCTGAACACATCCCTACATGGAAAAAACCTTAACATATCTAACACTGAAAAACTAAATGGGGTTAAAATAGATTTGTCCCGTTTCTCCAGGGAGAAAAGCTATGAAAAAACAATCAATTTCTCTGTCATCACCCAAAATTCCAGAGATCTTCAGAAACTGCTCTTTTCTGGCTGAGAAACTTTTCCCAACGAGAAACTTCGGGTATCCATATTGTTAAAAAGCCATTTGCTCCTAAAAGAGATGCTTGGAGGGACATTTTTCAGCTGGCTGTAAACATAAATCACTGAGTATTTCAGCCTTTGACTGGGAGATTTATGGGGGCTGAGCAGGTGATTTATAGGGGATTGCAGGAAGATGCTTTTTGACTGCAATCCCTGAAGCAATCCTGGACTCCTCCCCAGCTGGAGCTGCAACCATTGCATGGGGTGAGGATCAGATCCATGGATTTCCTTGCAGGATGCAGAGTTTCATTGGGATCAGGCTCTTTTGGGGATGTTGGGGTGCAGGGAGAGGCAGCCAGGCACCCCCAATCCCACATTCCCTGGTGTGATGCAGCTCTTGCTGCTCCCCTTTGTTTTTCCAGAGGCAGTACTCCAGGAGCAGAGGTAAATCCCATCCCAGGTGTGTATTAATCCATCAGGATTTGTGTATTAATCCATCAGGATTTGTGTATTAATCCATCAGGATGGCTGAGGCTGGGAGGCACAAACATCTTTTCCTGTTTCTTTGGGTTTATTTGTTAATTTAAGCTCTGCTGTCCCAGTGCTCCCGCTGCAGGGCAGGTTTCTCCTCTGAGCTGATGCTCAGACACTCCAGCTCCTCCAAAAATGGGGAAAAAAATTTAAAAATTCCCAGTCCCTGCCCGGATTTGGGGTGTAGCTGCTTTTCTAAATGTGCCGTGCTTCATTTATCTCGGTGATGGATCCGCTGCCCATATGTTTAAATACCACAGCAATGCAGCCTGGCAAATATCTGCTCACCCGGGAGGAATCACTCTGCTTGACAGGCAGTCAAGGGAAAATCAGGATTTTCCTTGTCATCACCACCTCGGAGAGACTTTGGAGAAGTTTCCTTGTCCTTCTCCCCGTGTGGGGCCTCCCCATTTGCTGCTGCTGCTCCTGGGGTCAGAGCAGTTTTCTTTTCTCAAAACCCATCACCTTCCTCCAAAATAACCCAAGCGGGGCCTTCCCCCTCCCCAGAAATTTGAAATAAATATTTCTCCTGCCATAAATCACAGCAGGAAAAATGAAAAGTGGGAGCTCTCCAAGCCCCAGCAAGGCAGGGATGGTGTGGATCCATCAATCCACGGCGTGGCTGCAGCTTAAGCTTTGCCCTTTACGAGCAGTGCTGCATTTCAGGAGAGATTTCTGAGCCTGTGGCGATGAGAGGAGAGAGGAGGAATGAAACAGAATCACCCTCGGCGTGTGCCTGGCCCGGGTTTTTTCTTCAGGAAAAGCTGGAAGAGCCACCTGTGTGAAATAAAAAGCTTCGAGGAGCAAAGGAACCAATTTTATCCGGGGTGATTTTTCTTGGAGGCTGAAGGATGGATCCTCTCTGCCCCAGTGCACATCCTTGGTTCGTAACTGGAGTCTTCAGCAGGAAATATTGGGGGAGAAAATTGTGTTTTCATCACTGGAGGATGGAGAGAGGGAAGGAGCAGCACTTCCCGAGGAGCACGAGAGCTGTGAAAGCTCTTCAACACCTTTCGTTTTCCCGTGGAGCATCTGCTGATATTTTATTTTTGGCACCTATAAAGCAGTTCTTATCCCTGCTGGGTTTTTACCCTGTCGTGGTTGCAGGTGGGAAAAATAAAAGCCACCAAATAGTGAAGAAATGCTGGCAATAAAAGAAATAAAAATGCAGATTCTGCTGGAGCTGCGAAGGGATGGATTGTCCCACAAGGGATTTGGGGGGATTTCAGCCACCCAAAAGGTTTTTCAGAGGAACATATTCCAAAATTAATGACTGGATCAACTGGGTAGCCCTTTCCACTGATCCAAAGGAGTGCTGGGATTTTTCCAGGGCGGAGGAATGAGGAAAGGTTAACGTGTTATTAAAAACTCCATTAATAGGTTAATGATGGAGAAACTTCTGCTAAAGCTCATTTCCAACCCATCACCTCCTGCCCTGTGTGCACCTACCCCGGCTTGGGGCCGTTTATAGGATCAGGGAATGGCTTGGAAAGGACCTTAAAGCTCATCCACGGCTCATGGGACACCTTCCACTATCCCAGGGTGCTCCAACGTGGCTTTGGACACTTCCAGGGATGGGGCAGCCACAATTTCTGTGCTCTCCTCAAGCTTTCTGGGAGAATTGGAGGTTCCAGGGATAGACCCAGAAAGCTCCCAACCACGTGGAGAAGTTTCCTTCCAAGGACCACACGAGGATCACACTCAGCTTTCCCGAGCTGGCATCCAGGGATGGGCTCAAGGGGCTGCTCCTGCCCAGTTTTCCCCAGTTTCCCTGGTAGGTTCCACCCCATGGAGTTGTTTTTTCTTGCTCACCAACACCAGGACTCACAGCTGGGGCTGTCTGTCCCCTCTCCTGATCTCCCACATCAGCAGCATTCGCTCCCCTCCAGGAAAACCAGCAGGAATGTTCCTTTGGAGAGGGAGAAGGAAAACCAACGGGAACATTCCTTTGGAGAGGGAGCAGCGAATTGGGGCTGGGGGATTGGGGTATTTCAGAGTTTAACCATGGCACGGAATTCTCACCCTCGTTTGCTCGGAGGAGTTCTCTCATTACCCAGCTCGGCTGCTGCTGACTCATTTATTCCGTGGCTTTTAGGCTGGCTAAATATATTCCAGCACTGAGGAATAGTGCTCGGGGTTTTGGGAACGAGGGGGAAAAGGGAAAAGAAGCCGGAGGAGAGAGCATTGCAGTGCTCAGCTTCACAGCCAGCCTGAGCTTTGCTGGAATGGGTTGGGAATGAAATGATTGTCACGGAAAGATCCATGTTCTAAAGGCTTCTTCTATTCTCTAAAGGCTGGAATTTGTCATGGTTCCACCTCCAGGGAAGGGTGTATCTCCAGGGAATGGGGATCCTGGCCATCAGCACAGAGGGGAAAAGGAATTTGGGGTTTTTGCCATCCTTTCCTTCCACATCCCCCCTGTCTCCTCCACACCATCACAGCCCTGCCTGTGTCAGCCTTCGAAGAATCCCAGAAGGGTTTGGGTTGGGGACCTTAAAGCTCATCCCATTCCACCCCCAGCCATGGGCAGGGACACCTTCCACTATCCCAGGGTGCTCCAAGCCCTGTCCAGCCTGGCCTTGGACACTTCCAGGGATCCAGGGGCAGCCACAGCTTCTCTGGGCACCCTGTGCCAGGGCCTCCCCACCCTCTGAGGAAAGAATTCCTTCCTAATGCCCAGTGTAAATCTCCCATCTTCCAGTTTGAAGCCGCTCCACGCCAAAAGTCCCTTTCCACCTTTCCTGCAGCCCGTTCTCCCTCTCTGTTCATCTCCATCCACTCCCCTTTGCTCTCCAATCCTTCACTGGAAGCATTTCCCAGCTCCCGTGCCTTGCACACTGAATTATTCTCTCCCTGCGCCATCATTTCCCAGGGTGACACTCCCAGATGTGGCCTCCAATGTGGAAACACTGTGGGATTGATTAAAAAAGGGAATGAATCCTTTTGGGCCCAGGCATCACGTGCTGGGGGCTGTTTGTCCCTGTGCCAGGGCTCAGAAGCTGCTGAGCTGTGGGGCTCCAGGTTAAGGGCACACCTGAAACTGCTTGGTTTCCTTGAAATAAATGAAGAGAGAAAAACTGAATGAGTTTTAAAAGGGATTTAGGAGCATCTCCTCGGTATCATCCACCAGCTCCCAACTCAGACCTGACAGAGGATCAGCCCTGGGAAGCTGAAACAGCCAAAATAAAGGCTCAGCTTTGATGTTTCCATGCCATAAAATCCACCCCAAAGCCACGATCAGGAGTCTGCAGCTTGACACCCACACCCGTGCCCATGGCTCTGGTGTGCCCTTGCTGGTAATGGGATTTTAAGAAGATAAATAAAAGGCAAATAAAAGGTAAATAAAGGTAAATAAAAGGTAAATAAAAGGCAAATAAAAGGTAAATAAAGGTAAATAAACACGGGACAAGAATCCAAGCCCGGGGTGGGCACTGCCAGTCACTGAGCCCAGAGCTTGCTGCGGGAGGAACTCTGCAGATGCCAGGTGGGTGTTCATGAATCAGCAGTGGCACTCATTTCTCCCCCAGAGCTGTAGGTCTGTAAATCTCCGTGTGCAGAGCCGTTATTGGGGACGGTAAATCTCAAAGCTCTCACCTCTTTCTCTTTTTCCTTTTTTCCTCTTTAATTATTAACGGCCGCAGCGAGAAGGAAAACGGCTCAAAGCCTTTGTAAAGTCCATGGGTTTGGGGCTGTTTCTGGAGGGTTTGGAGAGTGGGAGATGGATGGGAGAGGTGGCTCAGCTCTCCCGTGTGTGAGTGAATTTTTTTCCTCTTTGAAGCTGAACTTTTGATTTACAAAAATAGCCTGGCTCAATTTTAAAATTGAGAATTCTCCACCACAAACATGGGGGAACTGCTGCTGCTGTTATTCATCTTCTGCCTCAAAAATATCATTTTAATTCCTAGTCAGGAATAAAAGAAATCAAGGATTGATTAGGAGGAGACCTTAAAATGTTGCTGTTGGGAAATTCACATCGTGTGCTGCATAAAACAAAAGAAACTCGGGGGTTTTTTTTGTTCTTTCATGGGGCCTCTTTCCAAATTGGAATGAATGAGCTGATGATAAGGAGGTAAGACGAGGATATGGAAAGAACAGCGGAAATTGTTTTAGGAATAGATCTCAGGGGGGAAGGCAGTTAGAGAAATTAAGCCAATTAGGCTGGAGATGGGTTGTTTCTCCCTTTCCTGAGGAAGCTCTCCGAGGTGGATAATGAAGGCCAGGACAGATGTAAGGATTTGCATTCCTGCCTGTGGAGCCCGGAGTTCTAATTAGTCCCAGGGCTTTCTGCAGGGCCACACTGACAGCCAAGGGTGTGCTGACCTCTTCCTTCCTTTTCTTTCCTTTTCTTTCCTTTTCCTTCCTCTTCTTTCCCTTTCCTTTTCCTCTTCTTTCCCTTTCCTTTCCTTTCCTTTCCTTTCCTTTCCTTTCCTTTCCTTTCCTTTCCTTTCCTTTCCTTTCCTTTCCTTTCCTTTCCTTTCCTTTCCTTTCCTCTTCTTTCCCTTTTCTTTCCTTTTTCTTCCCTTTCCCTCTCCCTTTTCCTTTCCCTTTCCTTTCCCTTTCCTTTCCCTTTCCCTCCTGTTCATTCCAGCCCTGCTCATCCCAGGGGCTGTGACATTCCAGGAAAGGCAAAGTGAGAGCCACAAACCCCAAACACATCCTTCAGGAGTGAGGAGAGGTGATCCCATCCGGGCATTTCTTCCTGGGCATCCTTGGAGGGAGGCACAGGGACAGGGGGTGGACAGAGGGACAAAGGGACAAAGGGAAAGCTCTGTCCCTCAGGAATTTGGGAGGAAGAGGAGCACTGTCTGCACCTCCTCCTGTGGCCCTGGATCCTGGGGAGCGGAGCTGGAGGTGATGATGAGGGGGACAATGAGCTGGGCCAGCTGCACTCAGTTCATTTCCCTCTGGAAAAGCAGCTCCATTCCCAAATCAAAGCAAATCCCTCAGCTGCACTCGGTTGATAACTAAACCACTTTAAAAAAGATTTTTTTCCGCCTTTTATGAAGCTTGGCTGGGAGTTTCCTTGTGCCAAGGGCAGCGAGCGTGGGACTGAGTTTCTCCTCAGTGTTTTATCAGACACCAGGAGCTTCCCTGGATCTCACTCTGCTCTCAGCCAACCCTTCAAAGATCAACCTTCACAACGGCATTTCAAACTCCCCTGCTGTACTGAGACTAAAACCCAGTCTCACTTCCATCCCCGCAGAGCTCCAGCAGTGCCCTGGGAAGAGAAAATCTCTGTTCTCTCCTGGGGGCTCAGCTTTTTGCCCAGGTGGTGCCAGGGAAGAGGCTGCAGTGGCAGACACAGCTCAGCCACCAGCCAGGGACTCAGCACACGCAGCAAATCCAACTTTTCGTGATCAGTGTTGGTATTTCAAAGAGCTCTTGGGGAATGTGCTCGAGCAGTGCGAGACACGGTGTTGAAATCATCAGCACTTGAAAGGTGCCTTTGCTTTCTTCAGGTTTCCTTCAGAAGGAGTCTCACGGCAGTTTTCTTGAAAGGAGCTGGAGATAACAGGGAAAAGTGGTAAAAAGGGAGGAGAGGGAATGGAGAAATCAATGTTTGCCTGTGGGCAGAGCACAGGGGCTGGCAGGGAGCAGGGGGACGCTTTCTGCAGCACTTTGGAGTGTCCCGGTGGTTTTTGTGCCAAGCTGAGCAAACAGGAGGAAGATTCCCCCAGAGCAGACCCCAAAACCTCCGTCCCTTTGTCTCTTTGTCCCTTTCTCCAGGAGAAATCCTCTCCGAGAGTCACAGATAGATTTGTGTGTGTGTGTGTGTGTTCAGAATAACCCAGGCTGCTCAGCACCGTTCATCTCTGGGGTTTATTGATGCACAACGATTATTTGGAGGTTTTTGAGAGGGGAGTATCTGTCTCATCCCCTTTGGAACCAGGGCTCCTCTTCCTCCCAAACTTCCTTATGGATATGAAAAAAGACCTCAGGCTGGGAATTTCTTTAGCCCTCACACCACTTTGTGAAGATTCTCTTTCCCATGTGAAGAATTTAAAACAATGTTATAGTTTTGTAAATCTCTGCACCTGCACCTACTTCTCAAGGGCTGTTGTGGCTTCAACCAGAAAAACATCCAGAAAGGGATGTCTCAGAACTGGAGCAATCACCCCAAGGGGTGGGTGTCCGAGTGACCAATCATTTTATGCCATTCAACACGCTTTGGTGTATTAACATATAAAAGTTGTTCAATCTTCCATTAAAACACTCTTACTTCGGATCAATTTCGTGGTAGCGTGGACTCTGTCAACTTTACCTCCTTGGCAGCAACAGCGACACTTCCTGAGGGAGAAAGCTTCCCCCTCTCCAGGAGAAATCCTCTCTGAGAGTCGCAGATAGATTTGTGTGTGTGTTCAGAATACCCAGGGCTGCTCAGCACCGTTCATCTCCGGGGTTTATTGATGCACAGTGATTATTTGCAGGTTTTTGACAAGGGAGTATCTGTCCCATCCCCTTTGGAACCACGGCTGGATCCGCACGGGGCTGCAGTAAATCAGCCGGGCTCACTGTGCCAAGTCTCTGGTAAAACCCACGGAAACGAGAGCAGGATCGAGTCCAAAGCTGGCAGTAAATGAACTGCAGCAGCAAAAGCGAGTTTAATGGATGTGTACTGCAGCTTAATGGATATGTACAGCTCTTGTTTTATTGCCGGGCTTCGGGAGAGTAGCAAGCCTTTAATTGACTTTGATAGAAGAGGGGCTCCTTAGCGCCGCGGTCGAGGGCAAAAGCGATCATTAATATAATTAAGGCATTTACTTCCAGCATGTGTTCGTTCCTCCTTACAGTAACTCCTGCCTGGCAAGCTCCTGCCTGAGGGATGACCTTGGAGTGGGGCTGCTCCTCGCTGTGCTGTGGGAAAAAGGGGAATATTTCACCCTGTGCACAGCAACCTGAGGATGCTGCTTTTATCCCGAGCACGGGCAGCACCCACGGGGGGTTTGGAGGCTCAAGGGATGCTGTCCTTGCCCTGGGTGCCACACGAGCCCTTGGCACCTCAGTAAAACATCCCTCACCTGCCCGGGCCCTGAGCTGAACTGGGAGCTGCTTTCTGTCCCAAATTTGTCCCAAATCTGCTTCCCTTCCCTGGGTCCTTGCTGGGAAATGCAGGGATGGGGTGGGCAGGGGCTGCCAAGGAAGGAAACCCAGGGTTCCTTCTCCTCCTGGAAGGAAATCCAGGGCTCCTTCTCCTCCTGGAAACAAATCCAGGCCTCCTTCTCCTCCTGGAAGGAAATCCAGGCCTCCTTCTCCTCCTGGAAGGAAATCCAGGGCTCCTTCTTCTTCTAGAAGGAAATCCAGGGTTCCTTCTCCTCCTGGAAGGAAATCCAGGGCTCCTTCTCCTCCTGCAGAGTCCCGGGGCTGGGGAGGTTGGATCTCAGCACCCTGTGGGTGAGTGGGGCCAAGGAGCATCCCAGCTCCTCATTCCAGGCTGGGAATTCCTGCCTGGGGGGGATCCATGGAGCTCTGGAATCAGGGAATTCCTGCCTGGGGGGGATCCATGGAGCTCTGGAGTCGGAATTCCTGCCTGGGGGGGATCCATTGAGGGACTTCCTGCCTGGGGGGGATCCATGGAGCTCTGGAGTCAGGGAATTCCTGCCTGGGGGGGATCCATCGAGGGAATTCCTGCCTGGGGGGGATCCATGGAGCTCTGGAGTCAGGGGATGCTGTCCCCAAGGATTCAGCCTCGGCAAAGCCACCCCAGCTCCCGGGACAGGAGGTGACACAGCTCAGCTCAGCTGATCCCAAAGAGGTGGCTCCTGTCCCTCTCAGATATTCCCTGGCACTTTTCCCGGGAGCAGATGACACCACTCTGGTGGCACCTCCCTTTCCCAGATGGCTCCTGTCACTTAGAATGGGCAGAAAGAAATCCTTCTGCCGTGGCTGCTTCAAATCCCCCGAATTTCCCTTCCCTTCCTTTGGCTTCCTCTCCCTATAAAATAAAATAAAACCGAGTGCATAAACGCAGGACAATTATCACTCAATTAATTCCTCTCCTGTCACCATAACACTCTGCTTGACCTTATCCACAGTTACTTGATCTTCAGCTCTTTAATATTTCAGCTGACCTTTGGGGCTGCAGGGATGCTGCTGCTTCTCCCTGGCATTCCAGAGCCAACCTGAGCATCCAGTGGCCCCAGGCTCATTTATCATTCCATTTCAGGTGTCAGCAGAGCCCTAATTCCAACGGCTGGCCGCACACAAAATCAATCTTTAATGAAACAATAATTGCACCTTCCCCCCTCCGCCAGCTCCCTGCCTTTCTTAGAGGTATCTTGTATATTAATTATTGAAAACGAGGGTGTTTTACCAGCAATAAGTTGTGTTTCATCCATCAGGAGAGTTTTAACTGGGAAATTTATGACCTTTGGTTTCACAGAGGAGCAGGGAAACAGCAGCTCCTGTTGCTCTTGGTCTCACCTTGTGATTCCTGGAGGTTTTTTGCACCTGAAATCTGGGATCAAGGGGCTGCTGGCAATAAAGAGGGGACAAATGGACACGGGGAGTGTCCCTGTGCAAAATGCTCCTGCTCTGGGACAAAATAAAGGAAAAGCCCCAGAAAATCCATTTGCAAAGAATTCAAATTGGCATCGTTGCCCAAGTTTGAGAGGGTTAATTCAGAGACACCTGGCACTAAACCAGGCTTTCTGCAGGTGAGGCTCCTCACTGCTTTTACCCCATAAAAACCCAGCAGCTGCTGATTTTGTGTCCCTTTGCAAGCTGAGAAGGCTCAGGAAGTCAGGTGCAGGTAAGCCAGGAGGTTTAGTGCTGGTAGTATTTAGAAAACGAAGAAAAAAATTAAAAGGCTGAGCGAGGTTTAGGTTTTTAAAAAATTAATTGGAATAATAGGGTTGGGGTTTTTTTAATGAACGAATTCTGTGGATTTATAGACCCTGAAGTACTCACTGTCTAAAGATTCATGAGAAAAACAGAATTGGCTCTTACACTGCTGGGTTTGGGGGTAAATTGCTCGGTGTTGGAGCAACATTTTCACCAGTGGAAGCAGGGAGTGAGGCAAGTGCTGCTCCTGCTCCTGGTGGAGCCCAGAAATAGCAGCAGAGCCCTGCTCCTCCTATAGCAACAGAGGAGTTAATGCTGAGAAAATAACTTTTCTGAGCCTCTCTTTCCTCAGCGCTGCATTATTTTATTTATTCGGGTTTTTTCTCGCCTTGTTCGCAACCTTCAGCCGCGATTTTAATGGGGGATTTGTTGGGGTTGTTTTTTTATTCTTTCTCCCGGAAATTATCTTGTTGGAGGGAGTGGGACCCTGAGCTGTTTGCAGCTCCATCCCTGGAGGAGGAGGGAGAGGAAAATGAACCTTCCCATTTATTCAGAGGCTCTAAGGATGGTGGGGAAAGGCAAATATGTGAACAAAGAGCCTCTGTTTGCCTGGGCTGTGACAAGGCAGCGTCTGGGGGAGCAATTGCTCCTGTTGTTGAGTTTCCCTCCCCTCGTTATTGACTTTCTGAGGCAGCTCTCGCCTCCCACCCCCGAACGTGATGGATCCAGCGATGGATAAAGCAGCCCCTGGAGCAGGGAAAGCTCCGTGCCAGGCTCTGGGGGAGGTTTGGGGGTTGGGGTTTTTTCCCCTCAAGTTGTTTTTATGCAATTCCTGCTCTGGGCTGCCCTGGCTGGAGGTTTCACTTCATGCTCAGTGTCCAGGATAAAGCAGGAATTGAGGGTGGTGTGAGCAGCACAGTCACGCGTTTTTCCCTCTGGAATTCCTGTGTGAGCAGCACAGCCGTGTTTTTCCCTCTGGAATTCCCATTTCACCCCTTCTCCTCAATGTCCAGGATAAAGCAGGAATTGAGGGTGGTGTGAGCAGCACAACCACGCGTTTTTCCCTCTGGAATTCCTGTGTGAGCAGCACAACCGTGTGTTTTTCCCTCTGGAATTCCCATTTCACTCCTTCTCCCCAAATCCTCAGTTTGGAGCAAGGAGCTCCTCTCCATCTTTCAGGGTGAATAAACTGAGGGTTTTTCTTATTCTTCCTGAATTTTGAGATTCAGGAATGCTCAGGCATCCTATGGAGAGATCCCACACCGAGCGACATCCATTCCAAGCCCTGCCCCAGCCTCAGCTGTGGGGAATCTCCTCGGAGCAAAGCTCCAGGTGGGAAGGAAAAAAAAAAAAAAATTTAAACCATTCTGCCGTCACGGGATTAGTTAGTGCAAGGTTAAATCCCACTAATTTAAAAGCCTGGATTGCAGGGTGATAAATGACCCGGCTTCCTGCGTGGTTTGATAATGAATTGTTTGAATCCTGTTGTATTAAGGGGTGGAAAAAAACAGCTGGATACAAGAGGAATGCCCTTTTCCTTCTGTGCACGCTGAACTCCATTTGTGGGGGAAAGGATTTATGGTTTTCATCATAATTTAATTCTAAAACATATCACTTAATTAAAGGGATTTATTAAAATCCTCTGGCAGTGCCTTTTTACGACTAGCCCAGGACTCAGACCCTGAATGTCAGGGAGAAAATTCATCAATTGATTTGTTGAACTGCACAGGTCTCACCCCCCTCTCCCTGCTCTGGCTGAGTCAGGGTGGAAGAAAGAAATCCATAGTCAAAAGCTTAAAAATCTCCAGGATGGATGGGTTTGCTGATTCCATCCGTGTTTCCCTCCCCCTCTCCCTGGGCCTGGCTTCTCCAGGCTCTGTTAATGAGCCAATTAATATTGATGGAGGAGCTGGGAGCTGCCAGAGCACCTCAGGAGCTCCTGAGCACCTCCAGCCCCAGGGATGAGGTTTCCCAGTCTCCAAGGAATCATCCCGGATGGATTCCTGCTGGGATGCACGTGGTACCTGCCCTCCCTTCAGTGGGATCCTGGGATCTGCATCAATAAATCTGAATTATCCGGCAAAAGCTTTCTGGCATTGATTGCTCTGTGAAACGCCCCAAAATCGGGGAGATTCTGGGATTTTATGGGATAAAGGATCTAAGGAAAAGGCTTGGAAATTCTTCTGGGTGTCCTAAATTTCCTAAAGGCCTAAAATATTGAGGGCAAAGGAGAACACCCCAAATTGGGTTGGGAATGAGCATCCAGCCTTTCTCCAGGTTCCAAACTGCTCAGGGAAAGAGGAGGAATTGTTCAGGTTGTGGTGGGGATTTGGGAACAGGAGCACATCCAGCAGCTCCCCTGTCACTTATCTCCTGAATTATTCCCCTCCTGTTGGGATTTCTGATAAAACATATTGAGAACCTCTCCTCTCCAAGCCCATAAATCCTTCCCTAACCCAAAAGGAGGGCTTGGAAATCCTATTTTAAAACTTATGAATGGGTTCCAAGCACCTCTGCTGATATTGGGGCTGGAGCTTCTCAAGCCTTGCCCTGTGGAACGGGGAATTTCAGCTCCACTCCCCCAGTTTTGAACACAAATCAGCTCTGAAGGGCTCCAGCTCTGCTCTCAGCCTTAAATACAATAATAGTATTAAATAGTAAATAATAATAATAGTACTAAGTATAACAATAGTATTAAACAGTAAATAATAATAATAGTACTAAGTACAATAATAGTATTAAATAGTAAATCTCAGGCTGGAGCTGTCTTTGAGTCTTGTTTAGTACAGCTGGAAGCAGTTGGGAGAGAAAGGAAAGAAGGAAAATCTCCCAGAGAATGTTTTTTTTTAGGGCTCTCGCTGTGCTTGCAGTGATGAGGACCCAAAATGGTGAAATGCTGCTTTGGGAGGCACTTTGGGATGAGGTTTTAATAGGAATAATCCAAAACCAGAGGCTGATCCCTTTATTTTTGGGCAGGGAGCAGCTGCTCCAGTCAGGCTCACGTGGGTGTTAAAGGCCTGGTGTTTTGGGTAGAGTATATTAAAGCTCTGAAAGTGTTTAGAAAGATATTTTTGATCGCTTTAATGAGGTTTTTTGGCCTTAAATGTTGCCTTCAAGCAGGAGAGGGTCACCAACACCACATTTCTCCTGCACCCTGATGCACATCAGGCCCTGGCTGCTTTGTGGTGCTCAGGGTCTCACGAACCCAATTCCGGGTTAAACCCACCCAAAAAAGGAGGCTTCATCTTCTCAGGTGTGAAGTTGAGGATAAAAAAACCCCTTTCCCTGATATTTCCCCTCACAACCTCTGGTTTTGGCTCACAGGACCCCTTTTTCCTGAATTTCCCTGATTTTCAGCTCCCGTGAAGATCCCACCCAACTGAGCAGGCTGGGGAGGGCACTCACAGCTCCCACAGCTTTGGGAGCTCAAGAAAACTGCTTATTATGGATTTTTTTTCTCCAAAAAAAGCCCCTCAGAGGTGTTTTTTCCAAAGCTTTCCACTCTCCCACCTTCCCTCTTGAGCAGGGGGTGAAGGTTGCCAGTGCAGCACTTCATTTGCATTACAAAATGGGAGTAAAATATTGTCCTCAGGCTTTCAAAGCCCTATCAGAAGTCTAAATTGAAATACAGTGCCCCAAGTCCTTCTTTATTTATTTTTTTTTTTTTAGTATTTAATTAAGGTCTTTCATTCATCATTTACTCCTGCATCCCCCCCATCTTTGGTAATTTATGAAGAAAGAGGGAAATCAGGCTTCTGACAAAGATGCTGATAAGTGTTTTCTGAAGGCAACACTTCTTCTGGCATCTCTATCTCTGTTGAAGATTTCCTCACCCCTTTTATTTTAAGTGACACAGGCACTTCTTATTTGCTTTTTACTAAAGGGAGTCTTGCCAAATTTATTAGAAATAAAGGATGTTCTTTACCCCTTTGTGCCAAAGTCTCCCTGGTGATTCTGACGCTGGTGCCCAGTTCTTTTGGGGCATAGAGAACTGGATTTTGTTAATTTTTTGGACAAAAAAATGAAAACAAAGCGAGGAAGAGACAACTGTGGAGTCTCTGTGCTGGATCTGGACTCTTTCAAGCCTGGCTGTGACAGTGCTGGTGTGCTTTGGGTTCTGTAAGGATTCATTCTGAAAAGGGATTTGTATTTATGCTCTCATCTCTCTTTCCCTGTCACGAATGGATGTGGGGGTTTAGATTAACCCTGTCTCCTGCCCAGGCCTCTGGCAGCAGACAGTAACTTTATTGAGGCGGCCAGCACCCCAAAACCCACTCTCATTCGTATGTTCTTTTAATGATGACTGATTCTGTCTATTATAGAATAAATTATTTATTAATAGACGGGGAAACAAACAAACATAAGACTTAAAGTAAACTAAATACTACACAGGAATAGAACAAAAGGAAGAGACTACTAGTAGTTAATATACAGTGCACGAAGCATGGTACCTTTTCAGTTACAGCTAGCGAAGAAATAGTATAAGCTTAGGATTCAATGTATCTTACCATCCAATTGCTGGTGGGGCACACATGAAGATCCTTTCCCTCAATCTCCAGAGAATTAACCAGGAAGCCTGCGTCGCGACTTCGGGGAGAAGTCCGAACACCTTCCATGGTGTAAGAGGCTTCTGCTTCAGTGATATCTCGTGTATCTTTTATAGGGTAAAACCATGGCTCTCAGTCAATAGTTTTCTTTGATCTCTCCTCTCATCAGCTCTGCAGACTAAGATGTGGATTCTTAGTCAGGTCTGAGCCCTCCTGGTGCCAGAGATGGCCCCTGCTGGGCCTTTGTGCCTTTGGGCTATCTCTTTATGCACCAGATATCTGGGACACACGGGAGGAGGTGGTGATGGGGGTAATCGTCCTGCCACATTCCCATAACCAAAACACCCCCTCCATGGAGATAATGAAAAAGGCAGCTGCAGGAAGGGTGGGAGCAGGGAAGGAAGGAAGGAGCTCAGGAAGCAGCTCAGGTGCAGCCAGCCGTGCCCACTCCCCTCTTTTACCCCTTGAACTCCCACAGACTCCAAGAGAACCATCTTTAGATGGCGACGAATCGCTCCCTCTCCCCTTTGTTTGCCTTGCTCTGAGAGAAGCGAGCATTTGTGCTGCCTGTGACAGCGAGGGGGAGGTGGTTTCAGCCCTGCCGAGGTGTGAGCAGTGAAATCGCTGCTGGCGGGGTGCTCTGAGCTGTTCCTGAGGGTGGCACATCCTCAGGGACGGGCTCAGCTTTGCCAAACCCTTCATCCCCCATGCCTCTGTCGCTGTAGCTCCCCGAAAATGTAGAAGGACAAAGTCCACGCTACCAAGAGATGATCCAAAGTAAGAGAGTTTAATGAAAGATTGAACAACTTTTATATGCTAATACACAAAAGTGTGTTGAATGGCATAAAATGGTTGGTCCCTCGGACACCCAGCCCTTGGGGTGATTGCTCCAGCTCTGAGACATCCGTTTCTGGATGTTTTTCTGGTTAAAACCAAAACAGTCCTTGAGAAGTAAGCGCAGGTGCAGAGATTTACAAAACTATAACATTGTTTTAAATTCTTCACATGGGAAAGACAGAACTTTCACAAAGTGCTGCAAAGGCTAAAGAAATTTCCTGCTTGAGGCCTTTTTTTATATCCATACGCCTTGATCCTCTTTGCTTGACAAAACCTCATCCCCATCGCTCCCCATCCTCTCTCCTGTTTGTCTCCTCCCCAGAGTGAAGCCTCGTGCTCACTGGGGAGAATTTAGGGGTATCCATCACTGTCAGCAAGGAGGTCAGAAAACGGGGGTCAGATGACCCCGAGCTTTTATTATATATGTTTTTAGAAACCACCGTGGATTGGAGGGAGAAATTACCACCCCTCAATCACACTGGTCAAAGGAAAAATCCATCAAACGTCTCTGCCTAGGAGAAATGGGATGCAAACAATAAAGCAGGGTTAGCAAAGCGTGGCTGTGTTTACAGAAAGTGCTTGAGAAACTCTTACAGAAAATGAAAACATCGAAGAACTGCAAAACTCAGGGCAACAGGGAGGCATCGGGGTTTTTGTAACAACTCTCTCCACGTGTTCTAGGGCAGGGTGCTGCTTTTCCACAGGCTTGGAGCTGGATCCAGGCTCTGCCCTGGGCTCCCTGGAGCTGCAGCACAGCCGTGGTGCCTCAGAGCTGCCTTCCCTGATCCCTCCTGCAGCTCTCATCCCTTCTAACAATCCATTATTTAAGGGATTAAATCTGAAGTGAGTATGTGACCGTCCTCCTGATTCTCAGGGGCTCTTCAGGAACAAATAGAAGCTTCAACTTCGAGCTTGTGGGTACTGTGGCCTTCATCCCAACCTTTCCTGACAGCTCTTAGCAATTATTTGAGCCTCCACCAGGCAGGAAGAGCTCAGTGCCCTGATGCCAGGTGTGACCAGCCTGAGGGCTCAGAGCCAAGATCCTGGGTGCCCCTGTGCCAGCTTTGCTGCTGGTGACAATCAGGGCTTCTCTCCTTTGTGTGAGCAGCAGAATTCCTCAGCAAACCCCATCCCAGGGCTTTTCCATCATCACCACAGCCGTGCCTCGTTGTTGATGGCAGGATAATGGGAATGAGGGAAAGATGGGAGGAGAGCTCTCTCCCGTGGGCACAGAGGATGCTCTTCCCTCTCCCTGTTTACCTTCCTGCTGCTTCTGGCTCTGCCCAGAACAGGGGGAGGTAATGGGCGAGGCTCCTGGATCCTTGTAACAACTGATTTATTTCAAGATTTGAAAGGTGTGTTGGCTCCGTGGTGGGTCTGAACATGCACAGAGTGGTGAGAGCTGGAGAGGAGAAAAAACCTGCATTTTCTGGTTTGGAAACACAGTGAGATGGTGAAAGGGGGATGTTTAGAAGCAGGGTAAATACAGGCTGGAAATACAAACTTCTGGTTCTGCGGCGTTGCTGCAAAGCCCAGCTCAAATTGAGAGGGAATTAAGTCAAATTTATGACTTCTGGGAGGCTCTGCTCAGCCCAGCTGAGCTGGAGCTGCAGCTCCCCTCCCCGAGCCCTCCTGCTGCTCCCCAGGCTGGCAGCTCAGATAAAGGCCTCGAGAGAACCCACGAAAAAAAGGCCATTTCTGTTATTTATGATGAGCTCTATGGACTCGGTAGCCGGGCTGTGGGACTCAACTTCCCCTCCATCTCTGCATATTGTCCTCCAGGGCTGGGCTGGGCTTGAGCATGGAGCTTTTATGGCTGCTTGGCTGAATGTACCTGTTCAGGAGATGAATAAAGGCCACTTTTCTCCTCTGCTGTCAGCCAGGCTCCTTTTACCAGCGAGTTTTTGCCCATTTTGTTCTGACACTTAATAAGAGCTTTAGCAGGCAGAAACCTTGTAGTGCATTTTCTGAAATAAGCTCCTGCTCACTAAAGCCTGGCGTTAAGGCAGCACTTAAAGCAAGACAGATGTTTACATGGATTTTGGAGCAAAATGCTCTGAGATCCCCAGCCAAGCTCTGTCTCACAATAAAGCACAGAAATTCCCTGCTTTGGAGAGGTGGTTACATCTCAGTTTATGTAATTCAGTTTTCAAGCACAGCTCGGCTGGGCCATAAAATGTTCCCCCCGTTGTTAACGTGTTCTACAATTTCCCCACCTGAAAGGCTCATTTTGGGGGATAAAATGGTGGATTTCATTCTCACTGCTTTTTTTTGTGACACTTTTTAGTGTTTTGTGACACTTTTTAGTGACCTTGGAGCATCCTTTGACCTCTTGGCATCGATCAGAGCCAGGCCCTGCAGCACGTGCTGGGAGGGCAGTGGGGTGAGCTGTTAATGTTCTCTACAATCTCCCCACCTGAAAGGCTCATTTTGGGGGATAAAACGTTGGATTTCATTCTCATTGTGACACTTTTTAGTGTCCCTGGAGCATCCTTTGACCTCTGGCATCGATCAGAGCCAGGTCTGCCGGTGTTTAGGCAAACAGGAGGGGACCTGGGACCGATGCTCCATGAGCCCTTTTATTATTATTTTATCAGTCTCACACACAGGAGATGATACAGGCTCATGTAGCCACAGAATTCCAGAGATTTCCTGGTTACAGACCATTCTTAAAAGTGTTTCAGCCAATGGCATTCTTATAAAAACTACAGACACTTCTCTTAACCAATCTCTAATAGTGCCCGTGTGCTTGTTATAAACAATTCCTGCTTGTTTTAAGCCTTGCACAGTATTCCATTATTCAGCCCAACTTTATCTATCTTACTGAGCATAA
Organism: Pachycephala philippinensis; assembly: GCA_013397055.1. Classification (NCBI taxonomy): domain Eukaryota; kingdom Metazoa; phylum Chordata; class Aves; order Passeriformes; genus Pachycephala; species Pachycephala philippinensis. The sequence goes on along the minus strand of VWZT01001380.1, from coordinate 25,786 downwards.
TTTTGCAGCTCTAAGAGCTGTCTCAGCTGAACCTAGAAGCTTGGACCATTGTTTCAGTGTCCTTGCCTGTTATATATTTGTATCTTAAAGTTCCTGCAGGCGAAGCTCCTCTCTAAACTCTTTCCCTATAATTCTGCAACCTGCTTTTATTTCTCAGGCCTTAAAATCCTTTTACCTTTTCCTGTGTTTCCTACACAGGTCCTGCAGCTGGGATGAGTGGGGTGAGCCAGGTGAGGGGCTCTGTGCATTCCCTGTCACTGGGATTTGCTCCCAGCAGCGATGGATGGAGGGAAAATGCTGGAAAAAAAGAGCAGGAGGAGAATTTTATGCCTTGTAGAGGCACCTGGCTGCTCCTTTCCCCGTGGCAGGAATGGTTTAACCCTTGGAAAGGTGTGAGCTGAATCTCAGGGTGTCACAGGGAGGAAGGAGCTGTCGTGTGGAGCTCCTGGAGCGGGTCCAGCGCAACCTAAAGATGATTTAGGGCCTGGAGCATCTCTGCCAAGGAAAGGCTGAGGGATTTGGGGCTGTTCAGCCTCAAGAGGGGACCCCATCCCTGTGTCCCTGCCTGCAGAGCTCGCTGGGTTTAATTCAGCTCAGACTCTCATCGATTCCCTTTCCTCCTTTTTTTTTTTTTTTTTTTTTTTTTTTTTTTTTTGTTTTGGGGGGGGGGGGTTTGGATTTGGTTGTCTGGGGTTATTTTTTTAATTTGTTTT
>VWZT01001380.1:5492-20224 GCA_013397055.1 Pachycephala philippinensis | reverse complement strand
AAATGATGATGATGATAATAATAATAATAGAAGTGGAAGTTCCCCAAAGCAAAATGGAGCCCAGACCTCTGGTTGAAAAATTCAGGAGCCCCCAAGGCTGAGTTTTGGGGTGTCCCAACCTGACGTCTCTGGTTTGCCCTTTTCACACCTTCAGCCTCAGAACCTGTTGGTTTCTTGCTGTAAAAACCCAAGAAAATGCAAAAGAGGGGCCAGTCTTGATTTAATACTCGTGGCTGCAAACATCCAAACCCTGGCCGGGGCCGGTTTTAATTAAAATGACAAAACAGGGGAGCCGTGGGGATGAATTACTGAAGGAAAATGTTATATTTCCCTGCAGCCTGTTTAATTAAAAAAGGCAATGCTTCACCCTGAAGGGGCTGGTGCCCGGTGCCAAGGCAGGAAGGGCAGGGCTGGCACGGGCAGCTCGTGTCACCCTCTGTCACTGAAGCCACGCTGCCAGCTCCAGAAACCCCTCCAGTGCCTGCTCTTGGCCGGGTTTGCTGCAGTTTTTTCCCCTCGCTGCCCTTTTCTTTGGATAAATTCACATCCCCCCGGGCTCAGGCATCGGAGATGCTGCAAAAGGAGAAGGAGAAGCAGGGAGTGATTCCTCTGCCCGTGTCCTGCTCCTGGGTGGCACCAGCCAGGCTGCCAGGGCTGCTGGCAATGCCCTCGCTGCCCTTATCCCTTGCGTTATCAAAAATCTCCAGGAGAAGACAGGATTTGATTTTGGAAGGGAGATACTGGGGATCTCCTGGCTCTGGATTTGAAGGGGCTGAGGGTTGCTGGTTTTTCTTCCTGCACTGGAGCAGCAGAAAACAGGAGGGTCAAAAAGTGCTTTTCTTCACCCTCCTGTTGCTTGCCAGGGGCTGTTCTCTGCTGCTCCAGTGCAGGAAGAAGGTACAAAGGTATTATACAAATACGTATTTATAACAAGGACACCTCCCATTCCCCGCTTCATACGGTAATTAGCCAAAAAGTCATTAAGCACGCGTAGTCAGTCTCTTGAATTGAGTCAGTGGTCCATGAATTGAGGGAGAGGTCTCACTTGATGAAGTAAAACTGGTCTTCCTCTCTTTGAACTTTTCGTCTTGCCAAGCTTGGACATTACAGATCGTTCCCTGGAAGACTCTCAGTTCCTCCCTGCATTGGTTTTGAATAGGGGAATCAATAATTGTCCAGCTTTCCTTTGGTCTTATTAATTGATGTTACCTGTTTCCCACGCCCAGCACAGCCAAATAAACATCAGATAATAAACAACGGTAAAACTTATTTCAAATTTTTCGCCTCCGACATTTCCAGTTAATCATTAGTTTCCTTAATTAAATACAGCTGAATTCACCTTTAAAAACTCAATTCTTACCTAGTTTTAGCAATCTTTTAACTAAAATCTCAATGTCTAAGTGCCCACCCCCCTTTCTCCTAACCAAGGCTTTACTAAATGCTACAAACTCTGTGTTTCATATGCGCCGCTCGATCTGTGCCAGAGGGAGGGGGTGGGCATCTCCTGCCACACTCGCTGGGGTTGGCACGGCTCCATCGGGTGGCACGGGGCGTCTCGTGGCTGCTGCACCACGCTGGAGGATGAACTCATCCTAGGCTTTAGGCCAGGCACGGCTGTGCGGGCTGCCAGCGCTCTGCAACCATGGTTACAGCCATCGAGGTGCCGGGATATTTGGGGCAGCCTGTAATTTTGGCATCTTTGAGATGGAATCTGCCGGGAGAGGCTCTTCCTCGGGGTGGTTGGGAGAGAGAAGGTGTCAGGGTTTATCGTGGTGGTGATGGTGTTGCCCTGAGCTTTGCAGTTTTTCGTTGTTTTCGTTTTCTGTAAGATTTTTCTCACAGGGCCTTCTTCTGTAAACATAACCATGTTTTGCTGACTGTGCCACAGGTTTGCATTCCACTTCTCCTAGGTGGAGAAATTTGATAGATCTTTCTTTTGACCGGTGTGATTGAGGGGTGTTGATTTCTCCCTCCAGTCCACGGTGATTTCTAAAAACATATATAAATAAAAGGGGGACAGACCCTGAGGCTTTTGCCCTCTTTTGCTCGACCCGTGTCTGCATTGTTTTCTCTCGTGTCCAAGTGCGACAGTGATGGCACGTTTGCACCCAGCATAATTTGCTTTTTTGTTTATTTATCCCCCCGAAACAAGGAAGAAATGCCCAAGAGAGAACTTTTCCTGTTGTCCATGAGCTGTGGTGAGGAATTACACCCAAAGGACCCGCTTGGGGCCTCGCTGGGCACGGTGCAGTCCCATTAAACCCATCCCTGAGTGCCACAATTGGCACAGAGGGAGATGGGAACTGCTCCTGGAGCTGGGAATTCTGTGCCACCAGTTGATTCAGCGATGCCGAGCCAGGTCGATAAAGAAGCCAGGCTCCAAAAATGGAATTAAATAATTATTCTCACTTTCTTTGACTCCGGGAAGATCCTATTAGAGCAAAGAGCCTGGATTACTGGCTGGCTGACATTTTCCTCTGAGCCTGTCTCCAGATTGGATTTAGCTCTTTTATCTCCTAATCCCCAGAGCTTTTTAATGTAGAAAGTAATGGCATCCAAAGGCAAATTTAATTTTGACAAGTAATCTGACTTCCTTTCCTTTTCTGGAGCCAGCTTTTAATCCTGTTTGCTGTCTGAAGCTGCATTATGGGGATGTATTTAAAACCCTCACCGCTCTGAGATCTTTGAAAGAGGGAGAAAAAATAAGGGGAGCTGCAAGCCTGGGAGCAAGGAACAGTTCCTTATCAAACATTTCAAACATTTTATTGCTGCTGCTTTTATTAACCACTGCACTGCGCTGCCACTCGGCTCTGTGCTTCCTTCTTTTTCTTGATTTTAAGTGTTGGAATTGCTCGGGGAAAGGGAATTCTGGGGTTTCTCCAGCTCTGCTGTTTCTGTTGGTGGGTTTGGGGTGGGCCACGAGAGCAGAGAGCTGTGACCCCCTCAGGGGACATCCCTCTGCCACCAGGATGCTGCACTGGGCATCAACCAATGCCAAAAACTCCCCAAACCCAATTCCCAGGGAAAGGAGGGCTAATGGAGCTTCAAAGCCACTGATCTCAGCAGGGAAAACAGAAATTTATGCTGTTATTCTATTTCTCAGCTCCCAGAGGAGCAGCAATCAATTGAACTGATCATGGGTTGTTTCCAACATCCCAACACCTCACCCTGTGCTGTTGTCCCAATTAATCTCAGCCCAGAGCTTCCCGTTTATTTGAGAATCTCAGTTGTAAATAGGGTCTTGTCCTCCTGAAAAAACCTGGTTTTATTGCCTGGGCCTGTTGTCCCAAACAGCCATGAAGTGCAGAACGTCTGATGGGTCATTATTCCACACCAAAACCCAAATATGCAGCTCAAAATTAAACCTGTCCTTGCCTCATTACAGCCGGGTTTAACCAAAACCACCTCAGCAAAAGCAGGGATTGGGTGTAAATACAGAGATTTGCAAATGCCAGCCTCAAAATAAGGAGAATTTGGGAGCCTGGCAGGGATGGGAAGGGTTTGGTTTCCCACAGCGAGGTCAGAGGGAACTCAGTGGAACTAATGGAGTTTTGCTGTGGGGTTTTTTGGTGATGGAGAAAATTAGGGGAAGTCAAATCACATCCCAGGTGCCAGCACATTCCATCAGGCTTCAGAGCAGGGAACAAGTGTTCAACAGCTTCAGTTAGCAAGGGCTGGAGCAGTAAAACCACTGCCTTCTGCAGTTCCTGAGGGATTTTTTGCCCTCCTTCCTAAGCCACCAATCCATCTTGCTCAGGACCTGCCACGGGAAACGGATGGTGATGTAAAGGATCAGCCCTGCTCCAGGGATGCAGGAGCAGTTGGCTGGGTTAGGAGCAAGGGGAGAACGTTTGGGCAGGATTTTTGTTTTCCTCTGAGCTCTCTGAATGAAACAGAGCTTTTCCAACCTCTTTTTTCTATGGACAACCCCACCTTGGCCATGCCCTACCTGCATCCCCCCTCAGTGTGTGCGTGGACACAAGGTGGGGGGCTCCTGCTGTGGGGTTGGCTGGAAGAGGATGTTTAAGGATGAGAAGGTGCTGGTCTGGCGCAGCTGTAACCACCTCAAACTCGATGGCCAGGCCAACATCTCCATCATGGACCAGTAACTTTGGGTCCATCACTTTTGGGGTCACTCTGTTGCTCCGTCTCTTTGGTCACCCTAAAAAGAAGGGAAAGGCAGGAGCTGCACGAACAGGGAACTGGGAATCACAGCCAGCTGAGCCTAAATAGGAATCGAGGCACTAAATCCCCTCAGCTACCCTCATTTATCAGCTTCCAGCTCGGCTCCTCCAGGACCAGCTCTGTTCCTGGAGCCAGAAAAACAGAATCCACTCGGATTCCTCCGCATCCCCCCTCAGTGTGTGCATGGACACAAAGTGGGGGCTTCTACTGTGGAGGTGACTGGAAAATGATGTTTAAGGATGAGAAGGTGCTGGTCTGGCGCAGCTGTAACCACCTCAAACTCGATGGCCAGGCCAACATCTCCATCATGGACCAGTAACTTTGGGTCCATCACTTTTGGGGTCACTCTGTTGCTCCGTCTCTTTGGTCACCCTAAAAAGAAGGGAAAGGCAGGAGCTGCACGAACAGGGAACTGGGAATCACAGCCAGCTGAGCCTAAATAGGAATCGAGGCACTAAATCCCCTCAGCTACCCTCATTTATCAGCTTCCAGCTCGGCTCCTCCAGGACCAGCTCTGTTCCTGGAGCCAGAAACACGGGATCCACTCGGAAGCCTCCCTGCAGCCCTGGTGCACGGGGCTCTGCTCGGTTGGGTTTGTGAGGATGATGAGCCCTGGAAATGCGTCTCAGCAGGAGATAAGGAGCAGCTGAGCCCAAACACCATGTAAGCCTCATTTCTTTCACAAGGCAGATCGCTCAGGCACGGAATATTGTCACGCTTTTCCCCTTGGATGAGTGATTCCAGCCCTGCCCCAGTGCAAGGAAACACAACTCCTCCGTAAATGACCTAAACAATCCAAGGCTGGCAGTGAGGAGAGGAGGGAAAACGCTGTCCCAGTGCTGCTGGGGGAGATTAATGGGGTGTTTTCCTTGGTTTGGATCCCTCAGAGCTCAGGTGACGTGCGGCTCCGTGGTGGGTGTGGCGTTTCCATCCGGCTCACCTGTGGGGCCTGGGACGATTCACCTCAATTCCACGTCCCTTTTGTCACACTCAGCCCAGCCCTCGGCTTTTGGAACTGTTTCTCCAAAGCTTTTCCAAGTGTTCCTCAGTACAGATCCCAGCTCTGTGCCTGTGGGGTGTGTTCAGCCCTGAGGGTCTCAGGGAGGGTGAGACTGGGCATCCCATAACTGCAAAAAATCAGTGCTTTTCCTTTCAGTGGCAGCATTTAAAACCTGAAATAGTCCAAGCCAGATTTAGAAATAACCCATTTGTTTATCTGTAATAGATGAGGGTCGTTATCAACTGTTTATTTTTTATGTCACTTGCTTTATCAAAACCCAGAGCTCCCAAAACACCTCTGCCTGTGGTATCCCAAGGGAAACTGCAGGGAGGGGCAGGGTGAGGATGTTCCCCTTCCCTGGGAGGCTGGGGAGGCCCTGGATTCCCAGGGAATCTGTGGCTGCCCCACCCCTGGAAGTGTCCAAGGCCAGGTTGGAGCACCCTGGGATAGAGGAAGGTGTCCTTGCCCATGGCAGGGGTGGGATGAGGTGATTTTAAGGTCCCTTCCAACCCAAACCCTTCCACGATTGCATGAATTCAGTGAAGATGGCTCAGGAAAATAATAACTCGGGTGACATTTCTGCCTTTCACCTCCTGGTTTGTATTTTCAGGAACGGGGCACGAAGCTGGGTTAGGATTTCATCCCCTCAATGCAAACACGGATTTCAGCTGGACAGGTCAGTGCCAAGCTTTTTGAGAGGAAAAGCAGCGGGAATCAAGGATCCTGGGTGAAATGGATTGGAAATAGAAATATTTTACATGAACAGGAATGAAAAGCAGAGCATAACCCCCTGAATATTTCCTGATCCAGGAGCTGTTTAACTATGGATTAGCAGTGGGGGCTGGTGCTAGGGCAGGACAGGAGATTCCTGGGCAGATGTTGTGCCCTGCTCTGGTTGGGATATCTGCCACCTCCCCTGCTCAACAACCTGTGGGGTGGCCCAGAACCTGTGTTATTATTTGTCCCCCTCAGGCTGGATTTTTATTGCTCCATTTGGGTTATCGGGGAGCGAGGGGAAGAGGAAAAGGAGAGGGTTTGAACACAGGTTCAACAACCTGTGGGGTGGCCCAGAACCTGTGTAAAATAACCTGTGGGGTGGCCCAGTGTCACTGTCACCGCTGCTGGAGGGCAAAGAAGGACTCAGGGACACGAGTGTGGTCAGCAGAAAGGAATGAATTATTTAATTAATAAAAGACAGGTTTTTATGTGTTTAGTTCTCTTAGTGTTTACCTGAATGGCAAGAGGTATTGGACCTCTAGCTAACTACCTACCAGAGTGATTGGTCAATTCTCACATCATCCATTTCCCCAGTCGCTATCACAACAATTCTAATTATATTTACAGGTGCAAGATAGCAAAGTCTGTTTACAAAAAACTTCATCATGTTTTGCATAGTTTTGCATGAAAAAAACCAGAACTCTCATGAACTGCTGCCGAAAACTAAAAACCTCTCTGCTAAAACTTTTTAGCATCCATAGCCCAGAACCTGTGTTCAGTAACCTGTGGTTCTGGGGTGGCCCAGAACCAGCCCGCGAGGGAAAGGGGCTTATCCAGGGCTGGAATGGCAAAGGCAGGGCTGGAATGGCAAAGGCAGGAATTCTCCAGAGCAGGGCTGTGAAATGGAGAGGCCGTTGCCTCTCGGGACAGATGGAGAGGAAAGTGAGACAGCAGGAAAAACCCCCAGCTCCAGCCAAGCCATATGTCCAGTTACTCAGCTCTTTCCCGTCGATATTAACGCAATAACAGCGAGTTCTGTGCAGCTGAGAAACCCCTCCCAGGGCTGGGATTTCATGCTGTGCATGCTGAAGGGTGAGTGAGACTCCAAGACACGTCCCCTGCGTTTTTGGGAGCCGCTGACAGACGGCACAGCCCGTCCCCACCATCCCAGCACTGTGGGGAGCACTCACACAACCTGGCTCTCTCCACCTTCTCCTCGCCTCTTTTTATTTTTTTAGTGACTAAAAATATCCCCATTAGCCTTCTGCGAGTGCCTCCAAAGGCGGGCTGAGCCCGGGCTTTACAAATTTCCAGGGGAATCTCTCGGGAGAGCGGCGAGAGCCTCTGAAGAGGCAATATTTGGATGGGAAACTTATGTCCTCCAAGCTGGCGAGTCACGGAGCTGGCACACATTTCTGGGAGCTGCAGAGCTCTCTGGAGAAAGGCTGCAAAGTCCCTCCTGCCTTCTCCTCCTTCTCCCCCCGTCGTTATTTAACAACTGGCTATGATTTACACGGTTCATTAATGCAGTGGCAACGCTGCCACAGCCATTCCCAAACAAGCCAGGAGGTTTGTGTTTGACCCGAGCCCTCTGCTCGCTGCAGATGCCCCAGAGGATTTGAGAAACAGTGATTTGAAGTGATTGCATCGGATAAGGACATTACTCAGTGCAAATACGACTGGATGCAAGCGTTTAATTTTTAAAAAACACGGCTATTGCAGTGCCTCTGAGCCAGTGGGAACAACAGTTTAGCTCCCTGCGTGGCCTTGGCTCTTTATTCTCCCCCAGGACAGGGAAGGGAACCAGGCCCAGCATCAGACTGGAGAGGTTTTGGCAGGTGGCTTGGCTGGGATTGCTCTGAAATGACCTTCAGAGCTTTCCAGGTCCCACTTTGGGGTCCTGGCACCCCGGGCAGGGTGGCAGCAGAGGTTTGGGGTGGCCCTGAGCTGCTCCCCCTCCTCGGGATGTGATGCTCCCATGCAGCTTTCCACCAGCAGGAGACCAGGCCCAGGGATAAACTATAAAGGGAATTATTTGTCCCCCTCAGGCTGGATTTTTATTGCTCCATTTGGGTTATCGGGGAGCGAGGGGAAGAGGAAAAGGAGAGGGTTTGAAGAGATGATTGCACAATAAATAGCAGCAGCCCCATGAATGTGCTGAGTGCCCACAAACAGCTGCCAGCCCAGAACCCAAAAGCTTGGCTTTGATAAGGGGCAAAACCTTCCCCTTCCTGCCTTAACTCCACCCCTGCCTCTTTCCAGGCAGGCAAGGAAAATTCAGGGAGCTGGAGAGCCAAAACCACAAATCCTGGGACAGCAGGTGGGAGGGAAGGATGCCCAGGGAGCGATGAGATTCCCGGAGCTCCCTTCCTGCCGTGGCTCAGGGATGGGGATGGAGTGAAAGAAATCCTGAACAAGCAGCAGGAACAGGAGACAGGATTGCTGAACACACAAAGGAACAGTGAGAATTCGAGAATTCCCAAATTCTCCTGGGCCAGGGATTCCCTGGTGCACCTCGGGTGGCTCTGAGGAAACGTTTCCCTCTGCAAAGTTTATTAAAGAGGCTCCCAAAAGCACCAGGAGAGGGACAGATCCTTTAGTGACATAAACACGTCTGGTTCCACCTATTCAGATGCTTTTTTGGCCTTTTTCACCCCAAATGAGAGCTGGACCCCAACAATTTGAATCCCTCCCCAAAACCAGCACAGATTTCTTTGCACCCTACATTAATCTTTCCTACACCACCTAAATCCTTTAATGACCCACACAGCTCTTCCCATCTGGGCATCTCCCGATTATTTCCACCCAAAAATCATCAATCCAGCTTGTCTTTGTGGCTCCCCAGGCTGCAGGAGCCATTGCTGGCTGCTTTGGCAGGCAGGAGTTTCCTGGGGAAGCGAGGACAAGCTCGCCTCTGTGCCAGCTCCACCCCCAGGAACCCTGGCACCATCTAAAGCAGAGAGGAGGAGAGGGATTTTAAGGTTATTTCCTAAAAGCAAACCCCTAGGGGTTGGGTTGAAAGACCCAAGTGAAAGGTTCCAGCCTTTGAGCACTTTTAGGTTGTGCACCGAGGGGTTTTCAGTCAGGGCTTGGGATGGCAAAAAGCTTCTCTAAGCTGGTGTGTCCAGGAGGAAATGAGGTGGGAAGAGTGGAGCTAGCTGTCCCTGCCTCCCCTCGCAACCCCTCAAGCTGTCAGCAGCCCTGGGAGGACATTAACAGGAGGAGAAAGGCAGATCCTGGTGGGTCTCCACGCAGGGATTATCCCCAGCAGCTTTTGGCTGGCTCTGAAAGGCAGCGCCGAACCCACTGCGAAGGGCTGGGGGCGCTGGGACACTCCTCAAAACACCCCAGCAGACCTATTAATTGCAATATTGGATCTTCCTCCTTCTCCAGCAGGTTCCCAGCGGCGGGCACGCCGCCAGCTTGGCTGTGGGTTTGTTTATTTTCCAGCTAATGGAGCAGCAGGAGCAGCTCCAGAGAACGGAACGGGGAACGTCAGGAAAGCAGTGTCCAGCTCCCACAGATAATTCATGACAGGCACCTGGTAGACACTCGTTAGCACCGTAATTAATCCAGCACCGTGGCTCAGGAGCAGCAGATCATGGAGAATCTCATCACCTCATTCCTTTAGGAAAGCCCTAAAAGCACGTTTGCCCTGTGGATTATCCCTGGTTGCTGGCTGGGTGGGAAAATTGCACTTGGGAAGAGGGCAGAACACACAAAAACTCAGGTGCAAAGCGAGGGCTGTGATGCCCTGTCGTACTTGGACACAAAAGAACCTACATTTTGTCTTTACAAGACACCTTCTAAAGAGGGAAGTAGAAAGAGAGGAGCCGTGACCCCGAGCTTTTATTATATATGTTCTTAGAAATTACCGTGGATAGGAGGGAGAAATCAACACCCCTCCATCGCACTGGTCAAAGGGAAAATCCATCAAACGTCTCCGCCCAGGAGAAAGGGAATGCAAACAATAAAGCAGGGTTAGCAAAGCGTGGCTGTGTTTACAGAAAGTGCTTGAGAAACTCTTACAGAAAATGAAAACATCAAAGACTGTAAAACTCAGGGCAACAATGCCCGAAAGCTAGGCTGGAAATAAATCCCACCAGACCGATGTCTCTAGAGCAGGTATTTGTTTATTGCAGTGCTGGTGGTGAGGGGGATTTCTCCTCCCAACTCACCCACCCTTGTCAAGTGCAGTGGTATATTTCTATTTATATTTATACAGTAAATTTCGCTAAATGTTGCTGTGTCATTACAGCATCCTCACATACGTGCTGGAACTAATTTACATAGCACGATCTCATGGTTATTAGATAATTCTTTGCACTGCACATGCACCTCCCCAATTCGGGGGTCTTCGGGGGTCTTTGATGAAGGCTTCTGAAGTCTTCTTTGCACTTTTCAACTCTGTCTTCGAGGCTTGTGCAGTTATGATGCTCTTCAGTCCATCTGGTCTTAACCTGCCTAAATTCTTTGTTTTGTGGATAATGGCTTTGGCTTGCCAATTTCTCACTAGTACTACACTAATCTATCTCTAAAGCTATACACCTCGTTTGTATCTCTTTTCTTTTTTTTTTCTTTATTCTGCATATAAGCAACTAGTTAGCTATATACTAGCTATTACATTGTATTAAAAGTTATTCATATTAGATTTGATGGGTATCAAAAGTTATCATTTAGGTTATAATCATCTGGTTATAGGTAGCTTATAAGCATCAAGTTATAGGTGTAGAAGCTATGATTCAGGCTATATAAGTAAATGCTATGATTCAGGCTATATAAGTATAGAAGGTTATGCTTCAGGTTATATTGATATTCTTCAAGTCACATTGATAAAAAGTCCTGATTTGGGTTATATTGATATTTAGGTTACATAGATCTCTTATAACCCAAGCTGTATAAGCACTTTGTTGGTGTGACCCGAGTTACACAGACATCAGCTGGAGGTGGCACCAGAGCAGGGCCCTGAGATCAGAGTGTGACAATCCAAATGGAGCCACCAGCATTTGTCACCGGCCCCACCAAGCTGTGAGCAGCTCTGGAGCCTCGCTCCCTGCTCATCCCTGCTCCTGTTCCCCACACGGGCTCTGGCAGAAAAAGCAGGAGCTGCCAAAATCCCACCGCTCACACCTGCAGCTCCAGCAGGAAAAACAACAAACACCATGAGGGTCAAAAAAAAACAAAAAAAAAAGGCAGGAGTAGGCCAAGAAGGAACAAAAATGGGTTTAAAATTCACAGGTTTGGATTTTTCCTGTAGTTTGGACGGGATTTGGGCAGGTGCCACCTTTCTGGGGCCTGCAGGGCAGCCCTTGCCTGGCACCAGCTCCTCCCTTTCGGCTCCTCGCCTCCCTCTTATTTTTGAATATGCAAATACATCAGAGGAGCGTTTCAGACTCCTGACTGCAAATAGATCTGAAGGGCTTCTGAGAGGCTCCTGCCTTACCCTAACCAAATAAACAGCTCCAAATTCATGGATGCTGTGCATTCCCTGTGCTGTGAGCCCAGCCCTGGCTCCCAGCAGCTCTTCTCTTTGTCCTCCCAGTGCCAGCATCACCTGCTCACTCTGTGGGGAATTTTCTGGGGTGCAGAGGAGCGGGGTCCCCCTTTTTATCCCTGTCCAGGATGGGATCAGCTCCGTCTCAGAGCGAGGTTTTGAGGAGGAAAGCGTTGGGATGCTGAGCAGAGGGAAGGCGAGGCTTTAACTCGACAACGCCGAGCGTGAGTCATAATTCTCCCAAAAAAATGGAACAAATAACAACTCCACACCAGCTGGGAAGCACAGGGGTTCTGAAAATCTCTGATTGGCTCTGATTGAAGCATTCAACAGCGCTGGGGCTGCTGGAAAATCCTGAATGAAGGTGCTGAGACCTGGATTTGGCTGAGCACACCTGGCTGTGTCTTATGGGACAAACCCACAGCAGCAGAACTGGCTGGAGGAAACCCTAAAACCAAGTTATCCTGTTATTCCTGATATTTAATTTTTCTCTGCATTTACCACCTTCTGTTCATTTCTCCCATTGCTGTTTTTCACTGTGCTTTAGGTGCTGGAAAATCGAGGCTCACGGGGAATTTGTGCCTTGGGAGCCCCAGCCCTGTGCTCAGCCTTGCACCCCCCTCCTCTCCCTGCCTCAAATCCCTATTTATGGCACTCTGTTTACCACCAGAAACCTTAAAAGTGCTAAATGCTTCCAAGGTTTCAGCTCGGATTTGATCCCCAGGCGACCTGTGGTGTAGAGTTAAATAAGGCTGGTTTATGTATGCTGCACCCTAAATCTAAAGGTCAAGGGTTTGGTGGCCATAAATATTCAAACCTCCCAGGCTGGGTCTTTTCAACCTCCTTTTAAATATTTATGGCGGTGCTTCCATGGCTGCAGGAGAATGTTATAATAGTATTAAGAGGGAAAAAAAAACCCTTCTTCATCTAAAAGCTCAGCGTGAGCCATTTTCATATATTATGCATCGCTAAGTGCTGTTTATGGCCGTTTTTGGGACTGGATCCCGGCAGAGTTCATGAATCTGGGGCTGTGCAGGGCTCGGGGGTGTTGGCATCAGCCTGGGCACGGGCTCTGCCGGGGTGGGCACAGCTGGAGGCACAGCTGAGCTCCCTCTTGTCCACAAAAACACTCCCTAAACTTCGCCCCGAGCTCTGGAGATCGGTGGAGTGAAGATGCCACCGTGGCTGGTCCCTTCAAAAAGGCCCGAGCTGCAGTCTGTGCCAGCTGGAGGGTGGCTGATGCTTTTTTATTTTTGAGATATTTGGCTGTGAAGCCTCAGGGGAGTTGCAGAGCACCGTCAGCATCAGCTGCAGGAATTCTGCTCCCAGGTTTTGTTGCAGCCCCAGCTGTGCCCTGCTGGCTTCCCAAAGGCAGAGCTCTGCTGATTCCCTGGAAATCAGCCGGCTGCAATCAGCAGGGTGGGGTTAAATAACAAATCCCAGGATTTAGGATGGCTTGGGAGCAACATCATCGCTGCTGGAAGGGGAACTGGTGGCTGTGGAGTGAACTGGGAGGCACAGGATGAGCCAGCAGGGAGGTCAGCAAAGCTGTAATCCCTTCCAGACTTTAATCAGCTCCTAATTAAAAGCGAGCTGGGCTTTTGTCCTTGGGTAGAGCAGAATTCAGCCTGGCTGATGGATCTTTGGTGCTTCCTACCCTTATCTCTCTCATTTCCAGGAGTGGTTTAGGGGAAAGTGCTGGGTCAGCTCAGATTCCCCAGACTCATGAACTTCTGCTGTAAACTTAATTTTCCCACATGAAGTCATTCTGGGAGAGAAGCAAAGTGGATTTTCCCCCATTCCATTGAAACGGGCCCTGGAGCTCTGAAAAAAACCAGGAGAATGATGGACACACAGCATCCACAGGTATGGATCCAGGGTGGGATGTCACAGGCTCCATTTCCTCAGGAAATCAGATTTCAAATCCAGGTTAATCAGAGTTAAAAGGCTGCAGTTGCCCCAGCCCAAACGGTGCTGGGATGCACTCAGTGCTTTACATCCTCACAGCAAAGCAGCAGCTGCTCCCTGAAGTGAAATGTGTGTGTCACCATATGCAGGCAGCACAATGTGGGCTCAAATTAAATAAAAACACATCGGGCTATATGGTCCAATATGCAATCTGGGCCCCGGGAAAGGCTCAGGTTTACTCTAAAGTTCTCAGCAGTTGGATGAAAAGCTGATCCCAAACCAGGGTGAGCTTGGGGTTTTAGCAAGAGAAGCTGCTCTCTGCACTTCCCTCCCTTTGAGCTTTGAACTTCTGGAAATTCAGGAATTATTGGTCGTATTTTTAATTTTGTAATTTTCTTTTCTTTGCAATCTGTGGCTTTTTGCAGCTTTCCACTATTTGGGAAATCTCTGAGAAGGCAGAACCTTGAGTGGCAGCAAACCCTCTCCAGCCAAGAGCTGCCCTCCAGAAATACCATGGAAACTCGGAGAGCACAGCAAGCACTCAGCCTCTTATCTGTGCACCACAAATAAAGAGGTAAACTCTGCTGAATCACTTGAGCCTCACCTTTCCCACCTATTTTTCCCACTGAAATCTCTCCCAAGCGAGGGGTTCCCCTTTGATGCTGTTTTAGGAGAGATCACCCTGGGTGACTCGGGCTCCCTGAAGCTCTGCTGTCGGTTCTCATCCTCCTTGACCCCATTTGTTGATACAAAAACGTCTGGATTCCCTCCAGGTGCCAAAAAATCCCGGAATTCTGCTTGGGCAGCAGAGTTTGTTGCAGTGATGATGATCCTTGTGTGAGTTCAGGGCTGCTGGGAAGCTGCAAACCCTTTAAAAGCCGCTGATGTGGAATTCATTTCCTTTCCAAGGTGCAAAAAAACCACTTTAAAGTGCCAGGCAGGGAGGGGATGTTTGCAGAGGAGCTGCCTCAGACAGCTCAGGTCTGCCTGGTGTGGGGTTCCATCTCCTTTTTGCTCAGGTCCTTGAATTATTTGGATAATGAAAAGCCCAGGAAAAGCAGCGTTCTGTTCTTCAGAGGCTGCAAAAACAGAATTTCCTGCTGTGAGGCTCGGACTGAAGCATTTGATGAGGGGGGAAAAGTACAGGAGTAGCAGAAGGCAAAGGAAAACACAGAAGAGCTGATGGAACTGGCTGTGAAACCATCTGGAAAATCGGGATACACCTGGGGAGGGCTGGGAAATCGCTGGGACAACGGGAAGGGTGTGTTTGCACCGGGAAAAGGGGAATTCGAGGTGAATGATGGGGAGAGGAGAGTGACAAATCCATCCCTGCTCCCTGAGAGCAGGGGGAGGCTGAGGCTTGGTGTGGCAAAGGGAAAGGATTTGGCAGCTCCCAGAAATCAGAGGCTGGGTGTCACCAAATCTGGG
>VWZT01001379.1:64106-91982 GCA_013397055.1 Pachycephala philippinensis | reverse complement strand
CCCCAGCCCCCGAAACAACTGCCCACAGCACCTGACAGGACTGACCACAGCCCTGTGAAGGTACCACAGCCAACACCTTACAGAACTGACCACACCTGAAAGGACTGACCACAACACCTGACAAGACTGACCATGACACCTGACAGAACGGACCACAACACCTGAAACGACTGACCACAGCCCTGTGAAGGGACCATAGCCAACATCTGACAGAACTGACCACAGAACCTGACAGAACTGACCACAGAACGTGACAGAACTGACCACAGCCCTGTGAAGGGACCATAGCCGACACCTGACAGAACTGACCACAGCACCTGACAGAACTGACCACAGCCCTGTGTGTTCTCTGTGAGGAACCTCGAAGCTGACCTTTCTCCTGAGTTTTCCTGTGCACAATCCAACACTTCAACACCCAGGGCAAGACCTGAACTGCCCGTGCAGGCTGGTAAATCACAATACTGTACTCAAAGAAATGAAATCAGTTTTGAAAATAGTCTCCCAGCCTGTTCCCGTGACCTTTACCAGAAGAGATTTAAGAATGAATTCAGACTTGGCAAACACATTCCTAGATTTTTTGGAAAGGCTTCAAGGGGATCTGTATTTTCAGCAATAACTGGAACTCGTTTTAGACAGGAGTTCCTGCTTTCACTGCAGATTTTGGCTCTATTCTAACATTCACTGTCACCCCTAAAGGACACAGACCCATTACATCACTCACACCAGACCTGAGGGCTGACATTGGTTAGCTCCAGCCAAGATTCAACATTCTCTGATCATTTTGCTGGAATCCCATGTCACAAAACTGCAGAGAGCAGAGTGCCTAGGATGAGGTGTCAGGCCCAGGCCTGATTTTTTTTTTCCCCCAGCTTTTCTAACTGTTAACAAGTGCCTTTATATTCCTCCAGCAATGCTCTGTGGCTTCATATAAATTCACATGCATACCCTCGCCACTGGAAAATAAAAATGGTAATGTTTTCCTTACAATTTACCCCTAAATTACTTTCCATTTTCAATGCCTTATTCATCCCTAGCAGGTTCCAGGAAAGAGCTAAATCTGTCGGGAATTTGCTTTCACTTCTATGACCTCAGCAGGCCAAACAAAAGGCTCTTTCAGGTGCCCTGGCATCGGGCCTGGAGCACAGGGAAGGTCCCCCCAGCCCTCCTCAAGTGGGCACCAGAGCAGCCCCCTGGCAGAATCCCAGTCCTGGTGACTGCTCTGGGGTTAAACCATCCCCAGGCACCCCTGGAGCAACAGGAGCAGGGCAGGACCAGCAATGTGGGTGGGGAACCTGGTGAACCTGGTTTTATCACCCCATTCAAAAAGGAGCTGAGCAAGGGCACATTCTGGAGAATTTTAAATTGTCACCTTTGGCTCTGAAACCTGTTTTGTGGCTCCTGATTCACACAGCTCTGTCCCACTGTCCTGCCCTTGCTGTGCAGTTGTGTAGGGAGCCAGACAGTGTAGTTACAGAAGGCAAAGCAGTGACAGCTGTGTTTGATGGGACAAAGACTCCTGCTGAACAACGTGGAATTCCCCAAACTCGCTCGGCGTGACGGGACTTGCAGCCAGAAATCACAGCACTTCAAAAGCTGAAACAATTACCTGAGAACCAGGAAATTACTCAATCTTGGTTTATCCTGGGAAATGATGTGAGTGGCAAACAGTGGGAGCTCTGGAGCATCCCCCCAGCCCAGTCCCTGGGAGCAGCATCCTGAGCTCCATCGCCTCTGAGGGCCTGGGACAGACTCAGGTTATGGTTTCTTCCCACAGGCACTTCCCTGGAAGTGTTCAAGGCCAGGGACAGGGTTTGGAGCAACCTGGGCTATGGAAGGCAGCCCTGCCCACGGAACAGGCTGGAACAAGATGACCTGTATGGTCCCTTCACACCCAAACCATTCCATGGTTCTGTGATTCTATGAAATCCTAAATCCCGTTTTTTTCCTACTCGAGACCTAAAAATGGGGATAAAAGTAAAAACAAAGATAACAGCAAAGCTTTTAATTCTTCCACCTTTTTATCCCTGTTTAACAGACACCATTAAGTGCATGGGGACATGGGGGAATTTATCGTTCCATGCTCAGCTTCTGGGATTTAACAAATGGTCATAATTGTCTGTGGCTATTCTGCTGCCATTTTCCTTTGAGGTGGAGACTATTGTTCTGCATTTCATCCAAGGACTATCACAGTTAAAGCAGGTTTTCAATTAGAATGGTATCTTCTGCCACACAAAAAAATCAAGAACAAAGTTCATGTTTTAAGCTAAAAAAAGCCTCTCGAGTCAAACTGGGAAACACAGAGGGATGAGTTGGCAAAGTTCATGTGCCAAAGCCACGGGTGACCCGGGAAGGGATAAAAACCAGAGAGAGGCAGAAGCTGTGCAGGCCCCCCAGTGCCACACTTGTTTCCCAACAATTAAAACACAGGTGAGGTACCCACCAACGTGGATAGGGGCTGGGAACAGCCCGTGCTCGTGCTCCCCCGGGGTGTACTCCAGCTTCTCCTTCTTCAGCTGGATCAGGCGGCTCTTGGGGCTGTGGAGGACAGGGACAGAACCAAAACATCACAACGGGGAACACCTGGCGCTTGCAAGAAACGCATTTTCTGTTTTAGTTAAGGCACGAATGTCTGGAGCATCAGGCTAGAGAATGATAACAGAAATGGCCAAAGAACTGATTTCCAGGCTGATTGTCAAACACACTGATCCCAGCCCTTCCACAATGGAATTTTTCTCCATAAATGCTGTTAAGGCAACACCCAGTGGGACACCATCGACTTTAAATGCCCACTGTGGGATATAAAAGTAATAACTAAAACTACACAAATAAAAAACGACCGACAGATCGTATCTGGTGGTTTTTGCTGAGGAACTGGACACGTGACACATGTTCAGCCCTGCTCTCCCACTTTCCTAAGAGCAAACATTCATGTGCTGCCCTTTAGAAGGTTGTTCATCAGGAAAGGCAGAAAAAGAACAGAAATCAGAGTTAAAAAAGCAACGAGATATCTCTTTACAGAAGGAAAAATAGGAGTATGAAATCAGAATGGTTGTATGGGTCAGGCAGGTGACAGCTCTGTAATCTGGTGTTTATAAACATCTCCTGGCCAACAACAAACCTTGGAAAACAGAATCTGATGTGGTTATATTTAGAACTGCAATCCTGCAACATTCGAAGGAGACTTCTAAATGTTAAATATACCAAAGATTAAGTGATATTGAAGCCTACTGAAGTGTACTGAAGTTTTTTAAGGGATCTATTTTAATAACTGGACAAATAGCAGAAAGATGACTCAATAAAAATGTGATATTGTTTAACTAGTGAAGGGAAAATGCAAGTTAAAAACAAATTCTGAGATACAGATATCAACAACTGAAAATAATTAGGAAGAAATTCTTCCCTGTGAGGGTGGGGAGGCCCTGGCACAGGGTGCCCAGAGAAGCTGTGGCTGCCCCTGCATCCCTGTCAGTGTCCAAGGCCAGGATGGACGGGGTTTGGAGCACCCTGCCCCAGTGGAAGGTGTCCCTGCCCATGGCAGGGGGTGGAACAAGATGAGCTTTAAGGTCCCTTCCAACCCAAACCAGTCCATGGCTCTGTGATTCAAAGCAAGCCAGTCAGACCTGGCTGAGACCTCGCCAATGATTGGGGAAATGACAACTTCCAACAGCCCAGGTGGGCACCTACAGCAGGGAGCTGGGGGAGGACATTCCTGAGCATCTGACAGACTGAAACATCAGCCTGGCTACACAAAAGGTTGGACTTGATGATCTTGGAGGTTTCTTCCAACCTTAAAGGCTCTCTGATTCCATAAGAAATGCTTCCTGCTCTGTAATCCACTGCCTAAAGCTGTTTGGCTCAGTTTCTGTAGGGACAAATTTAAAACACCCATTTTTGTGCACTCCAAACCAGCAGAACCAAACTGGCCTCTGTGCAGGCTCCCAGCAACAGGGCAATGGCCAAAGGACAGTTTTGTAGAAGATGAGAACATTTTGTACCACTCTGCAGGGGCTGAAGACCAGGTTTAGTCTGCAAATGTCAGTCTGAAATCTCAGGCAAACTAAGGGAACCAAGACCAGAACCACAGCTGTCTTCCCTGTACCTTCACTCCTCTCCATCCCTCTCCTTCCTTTTTTTCTGTTCCATTTCTGTTCCTCCTCTCCAGCTTCCAGTGTCTCTACACTCTTACCATGTTGGCTGGGATTACTTCTCTGTGGAACGACATTTTTGAGGTGTAGAGCCCCATAGTGCCTCAGAGCATAGCTTGATGAACATTTTAAGTGGGGATAAGCCAGCTTTGATGCCAATCTGACCATTGGTCTGACTGCAGGGTTAACTGCTCCAGGCATCCTCCAGTGGAAGGCTGGAATCCATCCAACCACTATCCCACCTGGACATCAGGATGGGACACAGGAAGGGACAGCACAGGAACAGGAATATGCCACAGAGGTGAGGAGAAAGCACAGCTGATTCTTTTGGTGCAATGTCAGCTCGTGCCATCATCAGGCACCTGCTGACTGCAATTCGCGTCCTGCTCAAATATCAAAATTATGTATTTCTCTGACATTTTAATTAATTGCTAATTTACTAATTAATCTCTTTTTTTTGGTGAACTGGACTTTGCAGTTCACTCCTCTAGGAAAGCCACTGTCGGATACAGAGAACAAGTCCTGCACAAGATCTTCCCTTGTTTTCAAAGCTGCAACCTTGTGCAACCACACAGTGAACCTCTCTCCAGGTCCATGTAACTCCCAGTGGGAGCTGAGGACTGGGAACACTCCTGTGGAAGTTACAGCCATGCTGCCTACAAAATTACAGCTCGAAATGAGGTAGAACTGAGACTGGCTCAGGAACTATTCCTTTATTCATTTGCAAAGTATCAAAATCTGAGCTTTCTTCGCTGTTTTTTAACAAGGTCTCCATATTGAGGGGAGCTGGAGTGAACTCCTGCTGAGGCAAATTGTACGTGGCTGCAGAGAAATGAGGCAGCTTTAAAATACCCTGTTAAAATTAACTCTTCAAATCTCTTTTAACAGTCCACCAACACTGGCCAGGCCAGGCCAAACCTTTCCTGTGCTGCTGTTGAGCAGCTGGATGTGACTGATGCAGGGAGACGCCAGGACTTGTACAAACCTCAGTGCAACCTTCACTGCTTCACACGGCCCCGTGACACTTAGGCATCACTTAGGAAGGATGAAAGAGAGTAGGAAAATGGTGTTTAAGGCAAAGTGTTGATGCCTAAAGAGGGCAACCTAGAAACAGAGACCAGACAGCAGTAAGGGAATAAAGGTGGATATTTATTTGAAAGGCCTTCAGAGGCACACCCTGGGCAGGCCAAAGGCTACACCCAAGATGGACCCCAAGTCACGAGTTCTTCACACTTTTATAGCTTTGCTCCATTTGCACATCAACCCAATTTCACCAATTAATAGCTAATGATGTAATTTCCCCTCAGCTTGCCCCTCTTCTCAGGATGCTGGGTTACACATTTTGGGCCTAGGCCGGGCTGGGTGTCCTTGGAGAGCAGCCTGGAGAGGCTTTGTTCTGTCTGTCTCAGCATGAGAGAGCAGCAGCTCACAGGCTACAGGACACTGCAGAGTTACACACCGGGAATACAGAATTTGGAAAATACGAAAGTTAAAACCTAAGGCATCAGTGTCTGCAGTGAACACTGCAAACAACTACAGAAAACCAGTGAGTACAACCCACTAATGAGACACAGGGATTGTGGGAATGGGGGCAGGGACGAACACTCACTGTGACAGCACCACAATCACAGAGCTGCCTTTTCCTTCTCCACTCAGATCAGTTTTTCAGACTCCTACAGCAGGAAGTTACGTAAGTAATGGGATAACAACATGAACTTCTGCTCTCCTCTTACTCTGTTTCCAAATATCCAACCGTATGTCTGACCATGCAGGAGAATGGGAACAGCACATCAAACCAGAAAAATAATTACCAAAAAGTGACTGTTCTGTGGATTTAGTCTGCTGAACCAACTTGGTAAAGAAGTGACCCAGTGCCAGCAGGATGGAATGGTGTGATCAGCCCTTCAGGCTGCAAAGGAGTCCTAAATGGAGATGGCCACAGTTGTGTCCTTGCCCAGCTGTGCAGGTCCATGCCCTGCTTCAGTATCAGTGCAAACACTGCAGAGGCAGTTTGCACTGCTGGATTTTTTGCTGCCTCACATGGTGCAGGCAGCATTTTTTTCCTTGGAAGGGTGAAGTTCCTCAGTGTCCTTAAGCAGCTCATCCCAAACCCCAGCATCAGAGCAGGGAAGAGCTCAGCATGTGGAGCAACAGCCAAAGGGAAGACAAACCAGCCCTCTTTAAGTGGTTTGCAGCTTCCTCCCGAGGAGCAGTGGAGGGGCAGCTCCAATCTCTGCTCTGTGAGAGCAGGGACAGCACCCCAGGGAATGGCTGGAGCTGTGTCAGGGAAGGGTTAGGCTGGGTATCAGGAAAAGGTTCTTCTCCCAGAGGATGCTCAGGCTCCCCAGGGAATGGGCACGGCCCAGAAGCTGCCAGAGCTCCAGAAGTCTTTGGACAACACTCTCAAGCACAGGGTGAGATTGTGGGGCTGTGCAGGGCCACGAGTTGGACTCCATGATCCTCGTGGGTCCCTTCCAACTTAGGAACACTCCAAGTTCTAATATTTTACACTAAAGACAAGGAGAAGACTCTGTCGGCTCCTCTCCTAAGGCAAGAGACAAAATTGTGAGATTTGAAGGTTGCATGCTGTGTACAGCACTGACAGACCCTCCAAGAGGTAAAGTTTTAGCACATCTCTTTTAAACAGATTAAAATACAAGTGGCCTCACTTTGGTCGGACTGAGATCTTTGTTTCTCCCTTAGAAGCTTGACCCTTTCACTGATTCCTTCACTCCACTACAGAAAGAGATTACAGCAGGAGCAGCTGATAAACTGTACTGGCAGTTTCCCAGTGGTCTCTGTAACATTTTAACGTGGTCTATGACATACTGAGAAGGTGCCAAATTTTCTCTCTTTTCAATCTGTCAGATCATATTGGAACAGAAGCACAAATTCCTGACTTCAACTCATTTGTTCAGATGGCATTAGAAAACATGTGTGACTACAAAGGGAAGGGGAAGAGGGAGGTGTCCACATTCTAGTGGAACACCAGGCTGCAAACCAGCCAGTGGGAAAAATAAAGAAATGCTGGATTGTTTCACCATAAACATCTCAGAGAAAATAGAGATGAACTTCACTGAACTGTGAAATGAACCGGGTGCATATCTGAAATTCTTTCACACAGAGGACGACCAGTTGTCACCACTGAGCCAATGCAAACAGGAACCTAATGACCCCTTCTCTGCAGCCACTGTGCTCAGCTCCTGCTCAGAACCTGCACACATCCAGCTCTCCCAGCACCTGCATTGCCAGGACCATTAAGACTCTTGAATAAATCTCTTACCTTCTTCAAAGCTGATAACCAGAAACACTTCCAGACTGCTCGAGGCTGCTTTCTGACTGGGGTTACATTTCACATCCTCACTGGGTCAGATTCTGACAATTATCATGCACCTAATTTTCCACAGGCTTCAATTAAGTTGATGGTTTTATTTCAGCTACTCATTAGTGGCAGCTCTTTATGGTTCTAGGTGAAAGGAGAGTTTCCACTGGACTATCAGAGCAGTTTTGCTCTGTTTTACTTACTCTGTTGTTTTGTACACATCGGAGTAGAGCCCAGCCTTCTGGTACTTCTTCTTTGGGGGTCGAGGGGCTTTCTTCTCACGCTGGGTTAGAGGAGGCAAAGGCTGCTCAGGGGTTTCAGATTCAGGCGGTTTCCCAAGGGCCTCATGTGGACTGGGAGGTTCCGCTACTGTCTCAGAGAAACTGGAAGAAAAAGTAGAGATAAAAAAATCACCTTCCCATTAAGATCATCTCACAGTATTTCATTATTCCTCTCCCTAATCTGGTCAGCAGAAAAAGTCCATGTTTCTGAATTTCTGGGTGTCTCAACTACTCAAAAAAAATGCGACTCAATGATCATGATCAAGGGGGGGTTAAGCATAATCATAAGAAAAGTATGATTTTTTTTAGGGAGATTATTATTACGAAAAGAATGTTGTTTGTACTGCTGATGTTTATCCCTTGGAGCCTCAGCTGAGTAATTCAGAAGGCAGCTCTCGCTCTCTGCTTTGCACTCTAAAACCAGCACATGGTTGGTAACCCTTTCCTCAGCCTGCAGGAGTGCCACAGAGCAGCCCCTGAACACGTGGTGCCAGCAGCACCCTCACAGCACCCATTTCTGGAAAGCAGAACTCCTGACAGAGTTTGATCTGTTTATTGATGACTTTGGGGACAAGCATGAGGAGATGAGATCAGAGACAGATTTTTGGTGTGGTCCTTTACCAGAGACTGCACAGGTGCACCCCTTAACTCCTCCTTGCTGCTTTAGCTTTACTCTTCATCTGCTGTACATCAGTTGATCTCCCTTTACATCCTGTGTTGCCTGTGTTTGTGATCTACACGAGCAGATCCCATGGCGCACACAACTCTTGAGGGCTCCTTATTCCACACAGGATGAAGGAACAATCTGGGGCACCTCATCAGTAACCCTGTTAAAACTCATTAAATGTATCCTTCACCAAAACAACAAGCACAGAACCAACAGTTTTAGATCACCTGAGATCCCACCCCATTTCTGGGGTGTGTTCAGTGCCTGAGGAAGGTCCTGAACGTACTTAAGGCTGACATGTCCATGCTGGCTCCCTCTAAACTGAACTCAATAAAATCAAGCAGATTCCCTCAATGACTGAAACGTTCTAAAACCAACTGAGGTACAAAATTGTACGGGAATCACCTCTTATTGCTCTCCTGCTCATCTTCAGGCAAAGACTTGTGTCTCTTCCTGGCCTGTTCCTCTGGCAGCCACCTCTTCCTCTTCCAGCCTTTGCGGTGCTCGGGGTTCAGGTTCACGCTCTGCACCACGGCTTCGATGACGTCCGTGATGGTGTCGGGCCCCAGGTGCAGGGGGCTGCTGCTCTGCTCCCTGCTCTCCAGCTCCTGGCTGACCAGCCTGGCCGCCTGGAAGGCCTGCATGGACACCACGGCCTGCAGCGGGTACTTGCGCGGCCGCCCCGGCCGGCGCTTCACGAAGTTGTTCCCTGTCCGCGACTGCCTCTGCAGCTTTTTGGCTTTCAGGATTTTGTTGACGTGGTCCAGATTTTTTTTTGTCGCCAGGATCTTGTTGTAATTGCACATTTTCCTCGCTTGGCGCTGCATGGCCTCCACCACGCTCCTCTTGAGGTGCCGCGGGGAGTAGCTGCCGGGCAGCCGCTCCTGCAGCAGGGAGATGCCGTCGCCGCAGGAGCTGCCGGGGATGGCCGGAGCCCCCAGGCCGTCCTGCTTGCCCAGGGCTCTCTCCCGGGAGTGGTTCCGGGCAGGACTGGCCGATGGAGGTGCGGACACGTTGGCCATGACGGCTTCCAGGGTCTTGTCCAGCGTGGGCGGCCCGTCCTGCTGGGCCATGCGCTGCAGCAGGGTGTCCACCGAGTCCTCGGCGGCCGGGGCCAGGCGCGAGCTCCAGGCCGGCCCCACCACCCCTGAAACACACAGAGACGGGGCTGGAGTGGGGCTGGGACACAAAACGTGGAGCTGAAACACAACAGCGAGCTCCAGGCCGGCCCCACCACCCCTGAAACACACAGAGACGGGGCTGGAGTGGGGCTGGGACATAAAACGTGGAGCTGAAACACAACGGCTGCATCAACTGCCAGCACTGGTGTCCTGGGGCTGCCCAGAACGTTCACTGACAAGATTCTGTAACGTGGAGAGGGACCCAGTGATACAAGTCAGTCACGTTTTATAACATCGCTTCTAACATACAATTATTTTCTCTTTATTCCCACATAATCCCCCATTTCTAACAGCAAAGAGCAATGAGGGTTCACATGATCCTCAAGTTTCTTTCTATTCACCACTAAAAATACAAAACCCTCTGTGCACATAAGAATTCAATCCTGATAAAAAATGGAGCAACATTTGAAATGTTTTTAAACTCTTTTTTCTTTTTTTTTTATAGTTTGGAAGTACTGAAACAACTATTTTCATTGCTTTTGCAGTTTTTTTATCAAATAGACAAGGCTGATGATGACAGAACTGATTGGATAAACGTAAATCAAAGTCTCTGGACAAAAGAGAAAGGCTAATTTATAGAGGAAGTAAATTTAGACCTGACTTTTAAAACTGTTATATGCTTTAGAACTCAAGATTGGTGTTTGAAAAAGAGAGTTTCCAGGTCAACCATGTAGATTATGCTGCATTAAAAAGGGATTTGTTCTAAACTAAGAGCTTCCCAAAGCTGCCCTGCTGCTCCTTAGTGATAACATTCCATCAGAAGAAATCCTGTTCTTTCTGGAATGAAATGGATGCTGCCTTGTCATAAATACATCACAACTGCACATTAGCATTGACAAAATGTTACTGTAATTGTGGCCAATTATTTAGATCAGATCTGCTTAACCCAGCGGGGCCCAGGCTGGAGCCTGAGCAGCGCATCCTGGTGTCAAAGGAACTGTTAAAGGAAGACAACAAAATGTGTTTATAAAGGGCTCTGGCACTTGACAGGAGGGAGATTATTTGTTAGATGACAGAGATAAAGCACAAGCAGTTTAAATATTTTCTAGCCTTCTAGCTATTCCTGAAGTATTTTCTGGTTTAAATATTTTGAAATATTTTCCCAGTGCTCAGTAGTCCAATTGTGTTACTCTGGAGAACATGTTCCTCACTAAGATTCCAAAGTCAGGAATTTTTAAGTGCAAATGAAAAGGTGCTTCAGAAAGTGCACAGTTTGGAGGAGGAAGAGTCAGCAAAATGTGTTCTAAAAATCCTCCTCTGGACAATGCTCTTCCCGGTGACAAAGGACAAGAGGAGCCCCCTGCTGTGAGCTGACCTGGACACCCCAACAACTCCGAGACAACTGGGACGATTTACACTTTCAGCTCTGCATTTCAGATGAAATAATAAAGATAAATTACCCTTTGTTTTCTTCTGGCCTTTAGAGGCACACGGGGATGGAGCTGGGGCTCCTCACAGAACCCACCTGCCCAGTGACCCTCAGCCAGCACCACCAGCACCATGGATGCCCTGGAACTGCTGCTGCTGCTGCTTGGGAACTGATCCAAAGGGCTGGGACACTGATCCAGGACAGCTGCAGCTCCTCTCTGACAAACACACTGAAACCCACATGCATTCCAGATCCACGGAAAATACAACAATGACTGATCTTCTCAGCTGCATCGTCACTTCTGTGACTTTGAAGTTGATAAGCTTGTGATTCATGTCATTCCAATGCTCCTGCACAAAACACTCCTCAACTTTAACCCTTCCTATTCCCAGTTACCACTGCAGCTGCCCCTTTCAAGTGAGTGAGGGCAAGAAAGTGAATGAGACAGAGGAAAAAGGAAGATCCCTTTCCCACTGCAAAGGACTTTCTGCAGCACAGGCTGAATGGAGCATCTGTTGCAAACATCTGTTTAAAGCAGAGAGGAAATGGCATTTTTGGCATATCCTTCCTAGATGGAAATCATAACTACTTCTAAGTACCAATCCTAGGGATTTACTACACATTTGCAGTCAATTTGGGTGTCTAAGAATGGCTGAATTCTGGTAACAGGAGTGTTTCTGCAAATGAGCTTCTTAAAAAATGGGTCAACCTGCTGGATTTTCTTCTGTCCAATCCTAGGGGAGCTCACACTCCATTTTTACAGAATCATAGAATGGTTTGGGTTGGAAGGGACCTTAAAGAGCATCTCGTTCCACTGCCCTGCCATGGGCAGGGACACCTTGACTGGGGCAGGTTGCTCAGAGCCCACTCCAGCCTCTCCTTCTATCTGGGATAACCACGGAGTGACAACACACAGGAAATGAACATCTTTAGATCTTCCCTGTGACAATTTGGTCGAGAGATTTGACATTGTCACAGGGGTAAAATGTGACTGACAGCAGCACACAGTCACACACATACTGTGCTGCACAGGTCTGACCTCCTGACAAAACAAAGCTCAAACACAGAGTCACAGAATCATGGAATCACTGAGGTTGGAAAAGATCTCCAAGAGCATCGAGTCCAACCTGTGACTGCCCCCAGCCCAGAGCACTCAGTGCCACCTCCAGCCCTTCCCTGGACACCTCCAGGGATGGGCACTCCAAACCTCCCTGGGCAGCCCCTTCCAATACCTGACAGCCCTTTCCATGGGGAAATTCCAGCTGATGTCCAACCTGAGCCTCCCCTGGCCCAGCCTGAGGCCGTTCCCTCTCCTCCTGTCCCTGTTCCCTGGGAGCAGAGCCCAATCCCCCCGGCTGCCCCCTCCTGTCAGGGAGCTGTGCAGAGCCACAAGGTCCCCCTGAGCCTCCTTTTCTCCAGGCTGAGCCCCTTTCCCAGCTCCCTCATCCCTCAGATGACTGTCCAGAGCTCCGCTGCCCTCTCAGGAGGGAGAACCTTTCCCTTCCTCGTGAGCCTCAGGCAGTGACCTGCAGGGAATGTCAGCCCTTGGCTCCCTCGCTATCCTCTGCAACACCCACTGCAGTCACCACCATCCTGCACCCAAGGTTTGTTCTTGTGTCATGGACTTGATGAGATGCTACCAGCGCTCCCAGGCCTTTCAGTACTTACATTATCTCTCTCCCATGAGCATTCCTGACCTGTCTGGGGTCATTCACACCTGGACCATCACTGATGACTGGGATGAGCCACGTGTCATCCTCCATCACCTTGGCAGGATTTTCACATGTGAGGAAGAAAACTCAACAGCACAGCCCAGCCTGACCCTCCCCTGACCTGCCCAGGGGCAGGAACCCTCTGCCTCCAGAGCAGTGCCAGAGTCAGGCTCTTCCCAAGGGAGAAATTAATTTATTCCTCTAATAATTGAGGAATCTAATCTAATTGATTAGCTGTAATGTCACAGGTCTGGATTAAAGCACTGAGCTCCACAAGGCCTAACTTAACCTGCTGAGGAACCAAACCGTGCCCTGCCACAGCTGTGCTGCTGTTTCCCTAAGCACCAGCTCAAGTCTCCCTGTTCTACAACCCAACCCACAGCACTTGTATCCCAAAATGTCAGTGGAGAGCTCAGTATCTCCATGAGCTGGAGTTCTCACAGCCATGCTGTCCCAGCTGAGTCTCAGCACAGGTCTGAGCAAAGCAGGGATCCCAAAACCAGGCCCCTGAGCAGGACTTGCCTGGAGAAGAAGTGCTCTCCGATGTGGATCTCTTCCTGGAAGGGCTGCAGTTTGTGCTCTCCGACTGCCTCTGTGAGGGTTTGTCCTGGCTTGGCAAAGTGCCTGCAAAGCACATCAGGGAAAGGTACAAAAAACATCATTTCAGTCTGGCTGTGCCAACACAACACCAAAGGCTCACACCGAGGTTTCTGTCGTGTGGCTTCAGGAACAGCCGTGCTCCCATGAATGCAAGCAGAGGATGGAAGGGAAACACCAAGCAGGAATTTCACACAGGACAATGGCACAGGTAAACAAGCCATGAGTTAAAGCCAGGTAATATTAACCACCAGAATTAGCTTGTATGTGAGAAAACAACCCTCCCGTATTCCTACTCTCAAATGAATCCCCCTGCTTCACTCAAACTCCTTGATTTTCAGAGTTTGGAAAAGACCTCTGCAGATTACCAAGACCCTGGTCAAAACAGGTTGTTCAGGGCCACCACATTCCACTGGGTTGTCCACACCTCCAGTGACACAGACTCCATGATCTGCTGTTCCCTCTCCCTCACTGAGAACACCTTTTCCTCCGCACAAACAGAATTCCCAGAACTGCAGCAGGTGCCCTTTGTCTCTCCTGCCACTGGGCACCACCAGGACAAGTTTGGCTCCTTTTCCTTCATTCCCTCCCATCTGGAACGTGGACACACTGGGAAGAGCTCCCTTTGTGCATCCTCTGTTCCAGGCTGGCCAATCCCAACTCTCCCAACCTCTCTGGATGACCGATCCCAGTTCTCCCAGGCCCTCTGGATACAGAGGCTCCAATCCTCTGGTCATTCCTTGGCTTGCCACTGCACTCACTGCAGCATGTCCGTGTCTCTCTCAGACTGGGCAGCCCAGAGCTGGACACAGCACTCCAAATGTGGCCTGTCCAGGGTGGAGTAGAAGGGAATAACAATCCCCCTCATCCTCCTGGAGATGTTCTCCATAACCCAGCCCCTGGTGCTCCTCCTCAGAGAGCCTCTCCAGCCCATCCTGCCAGCACTGGTCCCCATCTGTGCTGGCACTGTCCCCTGCCGTGCCCACTGTCCCCTCTCAGCCCTGCCCCACCATTCAGGGCACTGGGAAGGAGGTGGAACAGCACTGGAACCCAGATCAATTCCTGGGGAACACTGAGTGGCTTTGTGCTGCTGATCCCATCCCTCTGTGCTGGAAGGGCATCTCATTCTGAAAAAGCATTCCCTTCCCCTCCTTGGGCAGAACTGCTCACCAGGAACTGCAGAAAGGTGAAAAGCTTAAAAAAAAAAATTCTTTAGATTTGTCTCTTGCTGAGTTGCTTTTCCTTTTCAAGATCCTGTCCCAATAAAAAACACAAATATTTCTGCTCCAGTCCATCATGGCAAATCTGTTAAAGCCCTGGGGCCTAAACAAGTGAGGATGATGATTATCTACACACAGACCAGCACTGGATTTGAGGCACCTGCAAAACACGTTTCACTCTGTGTTCTGAGACACAGGGCTTGCTGTTACTTGCTAAATCCTTGGATGATGTCACCAGGCAGCAGGAAGCACAATTAGCATTCCTTGAGTTAAAACCAATTTTAGAAAGACACAGGAATCCCACGACTGCTGCAGGGTGAAGGGACAGGGCTGGGAATGGCAGCTCTGCTGAGAACATGAGCAAAGACCTATTTCTGTTTCCCTTCTTACACATAAATATTTTCTTACAGTAAACTGCTTTATTTTCCTAAAATTTAAACTTCTAGAGAATCCCAATTACTCTTGAAAGCAAAGGCTGTGGGAGTCATGAAAATGTCATAGAAAAACCTGGTATTGCAATTATGAATATGCTGAAATACTAAAACTCAGATCAGTATAAAAAAACCAGATAAGCAAAAATGCACATGGCAGTGTAAGAGGAGAATGTGCATATCCTGAAAATAACTAGAAGACAAAGTCCATGATGCAAAAACCCAGATTTATGCTCTTTCCCTTCAAAACACGGTTCAAAATGAACGAGCTCTTTGGTTCTGAGTTCTTCCCTCCCTTCCTCAAAGAATCTTCCAAAAGGTCACAGCAGGACACTGACATTCTGCCCAAAATCAAGGCCCAAAATTCCTCCCCTGCCCATGGCCTGGGGCTTCAAAGCCTCGAGGGAAACCCCAAGGAGTGCGATGATGGGAGAACCCTTGAAAGCACCAAACTGATTCACCAGAATCTCTGGGAAAATCTCCTTTGAGTCCCCTCTGGTCTCAAAGTTTGGGATTTTTAATCACGGGTGCTCTTAGCCCCTGATGTAACACCTGTGACTGGTGGAGAGAATGAACAGCAGCACTTTTCCAAGGATTCCAACCTCTCTTTTTCATGAACTCTCCTCTACAAGGGCACCATCACAAGGCTCCTGGATGTTGTCCCAGGCTGCAACCCCTGTTCCTGGTGAACTTCCTTGTGGCATCCCGCTGTAGGATGGTGCTGCTGGGCTCTTCCAGCAGCTCTGGTTCCTGCTGTTCCCACCACACACAGGGAAGGCACCTGAGCAGAGCTGAGCTGGGGCACTGCACAGATGCTCAGCACTGGGAAGAGCTGTGCTGGTTCCAGCTGGGACAGAGGGAATTTGTCCCAGTAGCCGGCTCAGCTGTGCCCGGGTTCCGGGTGAGGATGATGTTGGTCACACCCCAATGTTTGCTTGGTGCCCAGCAGTGCTCACCCTCAGCCCACGACTCCCCAGGGTCCCCTGCTCTGCCAGCAGGGCCAGGACAGCTGATCCCAGGGGGCCACAGGATATTCCACACCACAGAGGAGTGGCCGGGATCCCCGATCGGTGCTGGGGACGGGCTGGGCACTGGGTGGGCAGTGACTGCACTGGGCATCACTTGTGCTTCCTGGGGTTCATTCACAGAATCATGGAGGGGGTTTGGGCTGGAAGGGACCCTAAAGCTCATCTCATGCCCCCCCCTGCCATGGGCAGGGACACCTTCCACTATCCCAGGTTGTTCCAAGCCCCGATCGCTGCTGGGGACCAGCAGTAGGTATTGAGCAACTGTACCAGGCACCACTTGTGCTTCCTGGGGTTTATTTCCTTCTCTCCTTTTCATAACAATTATTACTACCGTTATTATTATATATAATTTTATTTAAGTTATTAAGGAGTTCTTATCTCAACCCAGGAGTTTCACTTTATTCCGACCCTCTGCCCACCCACCCCTCTGGGCTCAGGGGGCTGCTGAGCTGCCCAGGGGCTACACCCACAGGAGCTCTGTCNGAAATTAAACAGCAGGAGTAAGCATTCTAAGCAGGAATGGGCTGTAATTTATAACAGGAAAAAAAAGAGGGAGAAGGTTTTGGAGGCCGGGGGGATGGCCCAGCGGTGCCTGCGCTGCTGGCAGGGGGTGGCACATCCCGGGGGCTGTCACCCCTAGTGTCCCAGGAGCTGCCACCGCCGGTGTCCCGGGGGCTGTCACCGCCGGTGTCCCGGGGACCGTCACCGCCGTTGTCCCGGGGACCGTCACCGCCGTTGTCCCGGGGGGCTGTCACCCCCAGNCCCGGGGCCCGTACCCGCCGTTGTCCCGGGGACCGTCACCGCCGTTGTCCCGGGGGGCTGTCACCCCCAGTGTCCCGGGGGGCTGTCACCGCCGGTGCTCTGGCCTCCGGGCCCCCAGACCCCGCGAGGGGGCCCTGTGTGACACCCCCACCCTGCTCAGCATCCCGGGACACGCTCAGCCTCCCCTGCCCCGCTCAGGTCCCTCCGCCCCACCGGGCTCGGCGGGACGCGGCAGAGGAGCGGCGGGGCCGCCAGGGGGCGCTGCTGCCCTCCGGTCCCGCGGCCCCGGGGCGGGAACGGGAACGGGAAAGGGAACGGCCGGGAATCCTCGGGATAGGGACCGGCACAGGGACCGGGACCCCTCGGGCAGGGACCGGCACAGGGACTGGGAAGCCTCGGGATAGGGACCGGCACAGGGACCGGGAATCCTCGGGATAGGGACCGGCACACGGACCGGGACCCCTCGGGGCAGGGACAGACACAGGGACAGGGATTGACACAGGGACCGAGAACCCTAGGGCAGGGACCGGCTCAGGGACCAGGACGCTCGGGATAGGGACTGACACATGGTCTGGGAGTGCCCGGTTCACCCCAGGAGCCCACACGGTCATGCCCGGTAACACCGGTTATCCCACGGGAACGGACAGACCGGGACAGCCAGAGCAGGACGTGGGGTCTCGCTCCTGGCCGGGTGTTTGCCGAGGCAATGACAGCGGGACAGACCGTCCGACTGCACCAGTCCCCACCACGGCTGATCCTGTTTTCCTCCCTGCTCCCTGCCGGGACTGTGAGTGGAACACACTGAGGCCACAGGAATTGTAAGCAGCACAGCAAGGCTGGGTTAGGATACAGCATCAGCTGCCCGAAATAACTCCTGATGTGAAGCTGCAGAAGTGCAGGAGCGGCGCCTGGGAACTTGGGATGAAGGGGCAGCAGAGTCCTGCAAAACTCCCCCGGACAAAACACTGGCGCCCTGTGACCTGTGTCGCTGTGGCTGTGCCAGTGTCACATGGCAGCCCCAGCGTGTGACCTTCCACCTGTGCTTCACCTCCCGGGAAACTCCGACCTCCACGGGAGTCCTGTTTGCATAAACAACCAACACAACTCTTCTCTAACACAACTTGGACATGGGAAAACCTCTGAAAACATCTGGCACCGGCCAATATCGTAAAAAGAATTTGTTCATCCACTTAGGCCAGGCCTACATTCAAAATGCTATGGCGGTGAGGTGGATTTTCCACATGGAATACTCTGAAATAAAGCACCACAAACGTTCCCTATGAATCCCAAAGACCCGTTCTGGATGGGTTCCCTGATGCTGATCCCTGACTGCTTATTCCAAGGCTCCAGTCCAGCACCTCTCCACCATGCACCTAAACTGTATCTGGTTTTATAAATAAACAATCTTTGATGCACCAAAGGCTTTCCCTCCATCTGTGCCTTTG
Source organism: Pachycephala philippinensis (assembly GCA_013397055.1). NCBI lineage: Eukaryota > Metazoa > Chordata > Aves > Passeriformes > Pachycephala > Pachycephala philippinensis. The sequence goes on along the minus strand of VWZT01001379.1, from coordinate 73,822 downwards.
CTTTAATCTTCCATGGTCATGGATTTAGAGTCACCATTCGGCACCACGGCTAAAACCAAAACACCCCGAACACCACATGCAAACTAACACAGGTCGAAACCCCCCAAATCTGGCATTTCCCTTTCCTGGGGCTTTTTACCAGATGTGGTTTAAGTTTTCCAAGTGGCGTGGGGCCCTGGGAGCTCCTTGGGAATGAGCTGGACACCGAGCCCAATGCCAGCCTCACCAAACAGCCAGGTTCCAGGTGGGAGTGCAGTGCCTGGAAGTGATACCCCACGCCTGAGGAATCACTCAAACCTCCTGGGGCAGGGAGCAGGCAGAGCCTGCACCAAAAAGCATCTCTGGTCTCCTCCTCCCTTGGGTTACTCCTACACAAACCCAGCTCAGATCATTCACTGCAATGGAAAACATCTCAAAATTCCCAGAGCTGCACAGGTTCCCACAACCAATTCACTCCTCAGAGACAAATTTAACCCTCTGAGTGATGCAGCGCTTGGAATTTCTCTTTCCATCACTGCAGGAGAAGCAATCTCATGGCTCTGTTGCCTTCTCCACACTCCCCTCACCACCTCAAGTAATTTCAGTACCAGCACAAAGAAATACGAACTTGTCAAAGATCCAGCTGCCCTTAAAATAAAGAATGAAAACATAAACCCCCCAGATCAAGAGAAGCCTGTCCATACACAGGTGTGCAGAGCAGGAGGTGGCAGGAGGCGTCAGAGCAGGAGCACCACATGGGAAGGAGCAAGATGAGAGCCAGGAATGTGAGCAGGGATTATTCAGTCCTGACAGCTGGTTCTTGCTCTGTGAAATATTACTCACAAGTGGCTTTGGACAATGATTTAAATTTCCAGGGAGAATGTAGGCAAGAAGGGGAGGGAGAAGCAGCTCAGGCTTCCTTCCCACATGGGAAGCAGGCAGGAGCACAAGCCACACTTGCCCTTTGCAGGTTATCTTTTCTTTTCCTTAATATTATGCAAACGACAAGTTCCTGTTCCTGGTCCTCCTGTTCCAGTTTTGCTTGAGGCTGTCAGATGCGTTTCCCAACTATGAATAAATCCAAAATTTCTAGGTTTGGTCTCAGGCATCCCTACCATCACCCCAAGGTGTTCTGAGGTGTTGCAAGAGGCCTCAAGGCAGGGATTGAAATCTGCTCTGCTGCAGCAGATTGTCAAAATAACTAAAACGGAGTTACAAAAGGAATAGGAAACATTTTCTTAAACAGAAACATTACTCACAACAGTAGCAGCAACAGCTGGTCTAATCCAAACCAACCAAACTTCAAACCAAACAGAAACATGGCTTTGGAAATACCAAAAATCGTGAGAAACTTTCCCTCATTTCTCTGGAAAGTTAAAATTGTATGGAAAAAGCAAAGACCTTTGCACGAGAAAGCATCCTCAGCCTGACTGTAAGGAAGCAAGAGGAGTCTGTTGGGAAGAGGGACACACAGAGTGCTCTGGGTGTCCCTGGGGGAGATCCCACATCAATCTGCACTGACACTGCAGGAACAGAGCAGGGCCAGACCCCCCGACTGATCCCTGCAGAGCCAAAGCCTCACCTGCCCCCTGCTCCCACCGTGTTTGGCACAACAGAACCCAGCAAGACTCGAGGCAAGCAGGCCCAGCCCCAGCTCCCTTACCTGACAGTGGCTGCAGGGCCTTCTCCAGGGAAGGCACGGGCTCCTTGCGGAGGGGCCGGCCGAGCGAGGCGTCCTGGCCACTGAACAGCCCGGGGCTCTCGGGTAACTTTTTACGTCCGTTGGTGCTGGCAGAGTTGGTGACTCTGCAGCTGCCTATTGCACTTGTGAAAAGGTTTGTGTGTTCATCGCTGCTGGCTGGCTCCGAGCTGGGAGTGAATCCCCCCAGGGACAGAGCTGGGGAATTTTCGGAGCAGTCTATCTGCAGAGGCGTCTGCAACCCCAGTGCCAAGGAATTCGACTCCGAAGGCTCTCTCCTGACCCACTGCTCGTCTCTGCTTAGCAAACCCTTGGAAGGTGACAGGTGAGGACACGACATGTGGCATCTGTGTTTCTCTTTATGTTTGTACCTCTCGCCAACAGCCTCCTTCCCAAACCTGTAGCGCTTCAAGGACTCCAGAACCGTTCTGGAGGAGCTGTTGGCTGCGATGGTGTCCATGGAAACCTGCGGCTGCTCGGAGGAGCGGTGCTCCCGGTGCTTGTGGCGGTGCCTGTGCTTGTGTTCCAGCATCCAGCCATAGGCCATCTCGGGGGGGACGCTGGGATACGTGCTCATGGACAGGAGCGGAGTCCTGCTCGTGGTGAGGAAAGCTTCCTGGCGCAAGAGTTTATGCTTCTTCTTGTGGTATTTGGTGGGGTTGAGAAGCAGGTGGCCTGTATGCATGTAGGAAGGTGGGGGCAGGGGGGTGGTGAAAGAAGGAGAGGGTGGAGGAGGGTAAAGAGTTGGAGGGTACCTTCCGTAATAACCTAATCCTATGGGAGCAGCTGCCAGGGGAGAAGGGGAGTAAGGCATGCCATAGGAGGGGTAGAACCCGGTGCTGGACAGGGGAAAGCTGAGGCTATGCATGAAAGGCATTTCTGCCATAGCTTCCCGCATTTTTGGAGGCCTGCCTCTCTTTTTCTTTAAGTCAGGTTTTCTAATGTAGTGCAAAGGATCTAAAGGAAAAGTAGGGTGGGTGTAGAAACTATTGAAATTTATCCTGAAAATGGTAGGCAGCAAATCTCGGGGTATAAAATGGTGACTTCTGTGGGTTATTCTAATTTCACTTAATCGACTTATTAACTCCTCTAACTCAGCGAGGAAGTCGGGGTCCTGCCTCCCTCGGAGCTGAGGGTACTTCTTTTTCCTTTTTCGCTTCTGCCTCTTCATCTTGTCGTAGCTGAGGTAATCGTGGCTGCGGCGCTTGCACTTGTGCTTGTGCTTTTCCTTCAGGTTACTCAGCACGGTGGAAGTTTCGGGTGGGATAAGGGACACGTGGTCAAACGAGTGCCTTTTCTTCTTCTGCCCGCAGAACTTCTCGGCTCGGTCCGAAGTGCTGTTGTTGTCCGTGCCTATCCCGCTGTCGCTGGGGATGGTCTCGTCGCTGTGGGACTCGCTCACGGGGGAAGGGGTGGCCTCTTTGAGCGATGTCAGCTCGCTCAGGTGCGAGGGGGAGTTGGGCAGCAGCGTCGGTGGAGACAATCTCCTCCTCCCCTTGGCCGCTTTCTTCATGGCCAGCGTCTGCACGACGCTGCCCTGCCTGGAGTGGAGGTGCAGGTAGGGCACCGAGCTGGGCTCGATGAACCCTGCGTCGCTGCTCACGGGGCTCTGCCCCCCGCTCACGGCCGAGGACTGGGAGCAAACCGGAGACGGGAGGATCTCCGAGGGATTCGCTGCCGAGGGCAGCAAGTGGGGAAGGACTTGTCCTAGGGATGTACCAGGAGCTTGCTGGGCAGACTTCTCCAGAACTGTCAGACTGGCAGCACTGCTGGCTAAAATGCCATTCAGGACAGCTTTAGGTTTCCTCCCTCTCCTTTTTCCTATGTAAATCGTTCCTTTCTTGCTGACATTGATTTGCTGGCCTAGTTTTGAACCAAATGTGGCAGCAAGAGTTGACACGGTGTTGTGGAGCTTGGATTGCATCTTCCCTTTGGTATTTGGTTCCACTGTACTGGACAGAATCTGATTCAGAAGTTTCTTTCGCTTCAGAGTTTTCATTTTATTTATTTTTCGAATAATTGTTTTCATTAACTGTCCGTTATTTCTCTTGGCAACTTTTCTGTCTGAGTCTACTTCCAAATCACTCATGCTACAAATACTGGGGCTTTGGACTTCTTCTGGTCCTCGGAGCTGGTCCTTCCTCTCAAAGAACTCCCCGGGTCGATGCTGTTCACTTTCAGGCCCCATCTTGCTTGAGTTCTCTGTTCCAACAAAAGGTGCCACTGACAGAATAGGCGGTTTCATTTTAATCGATGACCGGATCTGCCTTTTAGGTCTCCCTCTCTTTTTAGGAAAAGCTTGTCCTGATAAGCTTTGTTTTAGAGAGGGAATTTCCACTTCAGGCTGCAAAATTGGAGGTTCTTGCTCTTCTTTTGACTGCACTGAAAAGACTTTCGATGCTGGGATCTTAAGAGTTCTTTTGGGGGGACCTTCGAGTTCTGGCATTTCCTTGGATTTAGGTCTTCCTCTCTTGGGTTTGTACATGTCAGGTAAGAAATCATCCGACATACACAAGCTAGAGGGTTGTTTGTGAGCACTGTAGAACTTCTGAGTTTGTTTGTCAGTCTCAGCCAGCAGTGCCAGAGACTGCCCATTAGCTTCATTCAGCTTTGGCAACTGATGTTTGACAAATTCGTGCTCCACAAATGAGGACGATCCGATGTTTTTCAGGAATTTGGCCTGCTCCAAACTACTGCTCGATAGTGCACTGTATGAAATGTTTTTAAAAAGCTCTGACCTTTCTAGTTCCAGACCCTTTGGAGGTCGGCACGCGCTTCTTGACACCACTTTAGTCCATCGTGGCTTCCTTCCTTTTCTTTTCTTTAAAGGTTTTGATTGCTGAGTGCTGCTCAGGTTTTTTGCTCCTTGGCAGGATTTCTCGGATGCAGCTATTGCACCGATCTTGAGGAACTGCTTGCTCCCAAACAAGCTGGTAAAACTAACTACTGAAGGGGTGACAGTAGCGTGGATGCTTGTCTCAGCTGCCAAAATGGGCTTTTTCCCTGTGGGAGGACTTGTTCTTGAAGTTTCCACATAAGATGGTTTTGAATCACTTAAGTCTTTCTCAGCACCTCTAAAATCGGTGCCGAGGGTGTGGTTCAATGTCCTGTTCAGACTCAGGAGGGTGCTGTCCGAGGAGAACGGCGTTTTGCCCATCGGATCGGAGATGCCTTCCAAGAGCTCTGCCGTGGAACTTAAGTGCAATGAGTTGGACGCCAGCTGGGAGGAGGCTGTGGAGAGGCTCCTGTTCAGGGTGGGGACAGACACTGTGGGGGAAGGAGACGGGAGATTCCCCTCTCCCACTGCACTGAACGGGGACTTGGCTGTCGACACCTCCGAGGCACCTCCTGTCCTGAAGTCTGGTGAAGTGCAATAAACGGGAGGCTGCTTTTCGTGCTTAGACGTTTCATAAATCCCTTTCTCACTGGATGAGTAGGCATCCTGTGGAACACACATTCCTTCATTAAACATCTCTTTGCCTACATCAGCAATTTCTTTCCGAATTGAAAACTTGTCCAAGATGCTTTCTTTGCTCTGTCTCATAACGTGCTTCTCAAAGGTTTTGCTGGTAGTATTTTCCTTCAGTAAATCCGCAGGCTCATGGCTTTCAAGGCTACTGAGGTTTGAATTGCAAGGAAGCTTAAAGGGCTCTGAGGAGGGCACGAGGGAGTCTGCTTTCAGAGTTCCAGAGTCCTTGTTAGTCAAACCAGCCGGACTGCCAATCCCTGCTGGCTTCTTCCCACAGTCCTTGCTGACCAATCCCACGGGACTGCTGATTCCTGGCATCTTCCTCCCAGAGTCCTTGCTGACCGGTCCCATCGGGCTGCCAATCCCTGGTGTCTTCCTTCCAGAGTCTTTGTTAACCAGAACTGTGGTGTTCCCAGTCCCTGGCATCTTCCTCCCAGAATCCTTGTTAAGCAGACCTGTAGGACTATTTATGCCCAACAACTTCTTCCCAGCATCCTTGTTAACCAATCCTGCTGGAGTGCTGATCCCTACTGGCTTCTTGAGAGGCTCCTTATTAGTCAGTGCAGTTGGAGTGCTGATCCCTGGAATTTTCCTCCCCACATCTTTGCTGATCAATCCAACTGCAGAGCTGGTCACTGGCTGCTTCTTTCCCGAGTCCTTGTGAACTAACCCTGTTGGAGTGCTGATCGCTGGAGGCCTCTTCCCAGAGTCCTTGCTAACCAATCCAATTAAGGGGCCGATCCCTTGGGGCTTCTTCCCAGAGTCTTTGTTAACCAATATGGCTGCGCTGCCAATCCCTAATGGCTTCTTCCCTGAGTCCTTGTTCACCAATCCAACAGCAATCCCAGAGCCTGGCAGTTTCTTTACCAAATCTTTGTTAACCAACCCACTCGCAGTTATGGTTCCTGGCAGCTTCTTCCCGGAGTCTTTAACCAAACCAGACGTAGTTCCATTTCCACTTCCGGGCTTCTTCTGCTTTGTTTTGGAAGACTTGGAAGGAGGACAAGTTGCAATAAGTTGAGCCAATTTTTCTGTGACAGTTGTTGCGCCATTAATTTCTGTTCTATCCTTTAAGTCAGAATTATGGCTACTGATAAGAGTCGGAGGAGATGACTTTATATAATCTGTCATTTCAGAGTGCAATGGGGAAACTTTCTTAGGTAAAGGGGTTGTTTCTACTTGGATACCTTCTTCCACGTGTAACTCAACTGATGCAACTTCTCCAGCTTTCTTGTAGGACTTTGAAGGGTCCTAAGAGTTAATAAAAAAAAAAGCCTTTAGGAACAGAGTACAAAGTATCACTTTGAGTAACACAGTATCTTTTTATGTTTAGGCGATTAACACTTGCTCTGGTAACAGGGCTACTGTATAAACAGAGGCCCTGTTAAATCCTATTAATTTTAAAGCAAACAACAGTAATATCAGTAATTTGAATAATAAAATATCATAATAAAATAAACACATTAAGCAAATAATAGTGATATTCATATTTAAAGCAAAATTTTAAAACTGTGGACACATCGAGGCTTTCCTGATGTTAATGAAACCCAAACTCCCTCCCAGTCCGGAAATATAAACCATTTAATCAGTCCCCCAATTATTATAAATATTCTCCAAAAATACTGTTGATGTTTATTAATAAAAACCCACTAACAACAATGTGCTGGGCTATTTATAGTCTGAGAGCACTTGAAGAGCTCACATGGTGCCGAGCAGCAGCTGAGCAGTGCCCTGCAAGGGCTGGCACTGTCACCCTGTCCCTGCACAGCCCTGCTGGCAGCTCAGTTGTGTCCCCCCAGCCCCTGCCACCAACAGCTTCTCCTCCCAGCACACCACTGACAGTCAGAAAAATAAATAAAATAAAATAAAATAAAATAAAATAAAATAAAATAAAATAAAATAAAATAAAATAAATAAGTCAAATTATTCTGTTTGCATTGGGGAGGGTGATAAGGCACACACATGGAATAACTGAAACTCACACTTCTAGTTTGGACCTAACCAAACTTGAAATTTATTCTGTAAAGGTTAAAATCAAAATTGTAATACCCATTACCTCCATAAATCCTACTGAGAGCGTGTCAATAAATTAATCTTTTCGTTTGGAAGGACACTCTTTACATGCAGTGCCCAACACACCTCTGCAGCGCAGGGGATACGTTCACTCCAAGCAGGGGCTGGGCATGGAAGGCTCTGACCCCTGATGAGATAATTCTGCCCACGGTTCTGATGTCCCCAACATAAGAAGGACGTGGAACTGTTGGAGCAAGTCCAGAGGAGGCCACGAAGTTGCTCAGGGGACTGGAGCCCCTTCCCTATGGAGCCAGGCTGGGAGGGCTGGGAATGTTCAGCCTGGAGATGAGAAGGTTGTGTGGAGACCTCAGAGCCCCTTGCAGGATCTGCAGGAGCTCCAGGGAAGCTGGAGAGGGACTGTTCATCAGGAACTGGAGAGACAGGACGAGGGGGAATGGGTTCAAACTGACAGACAGGAAATTTAGGTTGGATATATGGGAGAAATTGTTCCCTGTGAGGGTGGGGAGGCCCTGGCACAGGGTGCCCAGAGAAGCTGTGGCTGCCCCTGGATCCCTGGAAGTGTCCAAGGCCAGGCTGGATGGGGCTTGGAGCAGCCTGGGACAGTGGAAGGTGTCCCTGCCATGGCAGGGGGTGTGGAATGAGCTGAGCTGTGAGGTCCCTCCCAGCCCAAAGTCACTGTGATTCTGTGATTTCATTCCATGATCCTAATTACAAATACAAGCAATCTGAAAACCTTCTGGGACCTACCAGAACAAACACTAAATATGGAGTGAAGACATCAATGCCACAGCTGTTCATCCCTCTGCCATAAATACTGACATGGCAATGGCCTGCACTTCCTGCACTTGATTACAGCCAATCAAGTGATCCCGGAGCTGTACCTACGGCAAACACCTACGGATGCTGAAGGAAGGGACAGCCTGGGCTTCTCTGAAACAGCCAGCTTTGGTGATGATCATGAAGGAAGTACTTGTTCAGTCAGCTGCACCAGCAGGACTTAGCCAGGAGGTTGCAGCCTGGATCCAGCTGGACACTGGTGAGATGAGAAGCAGCGGTGTGGGTAACGTGGGAGCCTCTGCAATGACCCCCAGGCACCCCAAATCCAGGGCTGCCCCTTCCTGCAGGGATGGAGCAGCAGCGGGGGTTCTTTCTGCCCACCTCCAGGCCTGGCACTCACATGGAAACTCCTGAGTCAGCATGACACCACTCTGAGCCTGCAATCCAACGATCCTGGAATTCCCTGGGGCAGCCTCTGAGTGCCAGAGAGTCACTAACGAGGATTAAAGTGAGCAACCTTCAGAGAGCTGCATCCTCCTTTCTGTGGCCTGAAATTCTGACACGAACTTTGGAAGGAAAATCTCCTTTGTTCGGCGGACTTCCAAAATCCACCTAAATACTGACTTGGGAATTCAGCTTCTCATCCCTGGATTTGCTCAGCCATCAGTGTATCCACACTCTTCCCTCTTTCTTCTGTTCCTCCCGGGTGCTCTGCCACCCCCGGGTCAGGTTCTGTGGTGCTGTCACACTGTCACTGCTGGGTATCCAACGCCTCTTGGCAGGCTCTGCTTTTCCCTGCTCACCTCCATTTCCAAACAAAGAGCTTGGAAGTTTGAGTAGGTACTTAAATAATAAATACATAACTAACGAAACCCTTCCAAACACCAGCTTTGATCTAAGCAAGATGCCAGGATTCTGAAAACAAGACTTTAGCATCAAACACAGATCCTTTGAAAGCTGAAGGCGTGTGCCCTGGAAAGCTTCCTTCTCATCTAAGGGTGAGTGAGTTTTCCAAGCACACTGAAAATTATTTCAAAGAACATGAAAAGCAAAACAGGAAGCATCTAGTGAGACGTCAGCCAAGACGTCAAAAAAGTCTGTAATTTTTTTCAGCATTTTTAAACCCAAAATTCTTATATGGGAAATTATTTTCTTTTTTTTTTTTTTTGCCATAAATCTATTTAATAATCAACATGATCAACAGAAACATTTTGGAGGGAATTTTTTTAAGGACAAAATTTCATCTGGTAACTTCTAATAGAAACATCTTGAACAAAATATGTAACCTTTGGAGAAGGTTGCAGTGGCTGCAAAAACATTAAAAAACCTCCCAACATCAGCCACAGAGCCAAAGCTGCTTCTTGCAATTCTGTATTATTAAAAATTCACGATTTTTGGTTGAAGTGAATAGCAGGTATTGCTGTCACTAAGGAGGATCCCACGGGAAGAATAAGAGTATTGGAGACAGATACCAAAATCAAACTGCAATCGTGCACAGTCCCAAACTTCGGGAACAAAAAGAACATCTTCTGTGAGGAGGCAACAGCGGAAGGAAAAAAACTGGACTCCACCGCTCATTTACTGAGGGAATCAGGTAAATCAGCTTCAGCCACATCAGTCCAACTGTCCCAGCACACACACCCCCCCCTGGACACCCCCCCAAAAACAGCCCCAGGGCAATCCCCGGAACAAACCCCAGGGCACGCCCCAGGGCACCCCCCTGGACACACCCTACAGGACACACCCCCGAGTGACCCC
>VWZT01001379.1:50909-63930 GCA_013397055.1 Pachycephala philippinensis | reverse complement strand
CCGGGACACACCTCCCAAAGCCCCCCTGGACACCCCCCAGGACACACATCCTGGACACATCCCTAAGACACACCCCCCAGGACTCCTCATAGACACCCACCCTGGGACACACCTTGGGATACACCCTCCAGGACACACTTTACAGGACACCCCCTCCGGGATACACCCTCCAGGACACATTTTACAGGATACCCCCTCCTGGACACACTTTACAGGACACCCCCTCCGGGATACACCCTCCAGGACACATTTTACAGGATACACCCTCCTGGACACACTTTACAGGATACACCCTCCCGGACACACTTTACAGGACACCCCCTCCAGGACACACCCCCGTAGTGTTCTGGCCTGCGGCCATGGGGTCAGGCTGACCCTCAGCCCAGCTCTCCTGTGGCAGCTGTAATCTTATGGACACACTCGGGAACTTCCCCCTGGAATATTCCCAACCCACAGCTGGGAAGCGGGGAGCAGCCAGGACTGTCACCTGCAGCGGGGACAGGAAAGATGCCCTGCTTCCCTGGAATAACTCCCCGTGCCCACACAAGCGTTCTGGGGGATGGGAAGCAGAGACCTGAAGTCCAGTCCAAGTGACAGAGTGTCCTCAGGGCTTCAGTGGCTGCTCCCTCGGACCTCAAAGCGTGTCCCTGTCTCCTGCTCCTGCCAGCTCCAGGTGCTGGCAGCTGGGCTCACAGGGCAGCATTCTGCATTTCAGTTCCCTCCTGAGCTCTGCTACCCTGTCTGACTCGGACAAATGCACAGTTTTGTATCAGGGGAAGCACAAAATCAGGTTTTAATCAGATGGATTTGTGAGGACTGTGGGAAAAAGAAAAGACCCCTCAGCATCCCCTGAGTGTTTCACCTGCTCTCACCTCCTGTCTCTACAAGCACCTGCCTCAAGCTTCCTCACTGCTGCCTCAGTGTCGCAATCAAATGGACAATGCCAGAAAACAGTTTTCCCGGAATTCTGTGCCTTTTCAGCCCAAATTTCAAGCCCTGCTCTACGTTCCTGTGGTGTCAGATGGAATGAAATGGCCCATCTGGGCACAAAGCTGTTCAAAAGGGTGAGATTACGTTGCATCAAAAAGCATTTTGTGCTTTAAAAACTGAAACATTTGTTCCTGTGCAATCTTGAGTTCAACTGTCTGCTGTAAGAATCCATCCAATAAAAGTATTGCCCAAAGCAATTGCATAAAACACGTTAAGTTTCCATAAAATCGGTATTATTCTTAGTTTGGCACTGAGCTGAACTGAAAATTCATAACTTCTATGTGAACATACAGTTTCTCGACTTGCACCATTCATTTGAGGAATAACTCCAGGTTATTTTGATATGAACTATTAACAGGTTATAATCCATCACTGGGGACATGGGTTAGTGGTGGCCTTGGCAGTGCTGGGGGAACAGCTGAACTCGATGATCTTAAAGGTCCTTTTCAACCTGGACAGTTCTGTGATTCCAAAATCATCACAGGCACCAGGAGCAAAAAAACTTTATTCTAAAAAGGGCATCTGTTGTTACACTACAGCACAATCTCAGGGTTTATTACTACTAGATCATTATTCACTGTGATTATCATTGCTATTTATTTGCAAAAAGATCAAGGGTAGCTGATCTTTCCTGAGAACAGGGACATCTGTCAAGTCTGGTGTGACACTTCTCAACTAAAACCAAGTTACAAAACACAAGATAGTCACAGCTTCCAACACCTGAAGTAGTCAGAAGGAACCAGCCTGTTAACGAAAATGTTGTTTGTTATTTCTCCTGAGAACCTCAGGCAAGCAGTAAGGATTTTTTATGCATATACACAGATTTACCCATTATTGTTTTGGCTGTTGTACTTCAGGCCAATGCTCAGGCTACAATTCAAAGGAGCATTCTGAGGAATCACAGGAATTGTTTTGTAGTTGTAACATCAACATATTCCCTGCAAATCCCCAAATAAAAATGCTGTTTATTTTTCACCTCCAAGACTTTTTAGTCTTTTCTAAAAGCAAGTTTGAACTACCAGGAAAACAATAATTCTGTGGAATTAGTCTAAGACAAAAACATATGTCCCAGATCCTGCAGGAAATATTCTTGAGCTATCCAAAAAGAAAAGAAATCAATTCTTCAGTTTTTTACTTCTTTGCTTGAAACTTTTTCAGTTGGTGGCTGTGATTTCCTCAGCAAACTTCCCTGTAGAGCTTCCCTGCATGACCAAAGGCGAGAGAAAGAGCTCCAGAATCCTGCACTCAGCAGTTTTACAGAGGAATAAGGAGATGGAGCAGGAGGGCAAGTCCCAACCTGCTGCACTGTGTAACCACTGAGTGAGAGTTACACAGGCTGCTACTGTCACTTCTTGCCTTTTATTTGCTAATCCTTTACTACTGCACCGCTGCCAGCACAGCTAAACCATTCCTGCACACCATCCTACAAACTAACAGAGGCAAAATGTGTATTTTTGTTCACGGTTCAGGTTTTTGGGCTTGGCACAGCAATGTCTGCCTGCCCCAGGATGCTTTCTGAAAGAATGAAATCCAAGTTCCACACTCGGTGTCAAAAAACAAACTGAACCCTGCCTGGCTATTGCAGTACCTGCTCATTTTGTTTCTTGTAACACCTGGGAATCTCAGTCGTCTCTGAGTTTCCCTTTTCTGCTCTATGATTTTCTCCTCAGAAAAAAATATTTATTAACTTTTCTGTCTACACATTTCTGGAGGACAAATTGTAAATATAAGAGGAAAAACGTCTCCACTGAAAGTGTGGTCAGGCATTAGAACAGGTTGCCCAGGGAAGTGGTGGAATTACCATCCCTGGAAGTGTTCAAAAACGTGTGGATGTGGCACACGGGGACAGGGTTCAGTGGTGAATACGGTGGTGCTGGGAACAGCTGGATTCCATGAGCTGGGAGGGCTTTTCCAACCTGAACCATTCTGTGATTCCAACTTACCTCACCCCCCTTCAGACTGCAGATAAACCCTCTATTCTTATCCCTGAAGACATTCCCCAAGTTTTACGAGTCCTGTCAGCACTAAACTTGAAGAAAAAATCCTGTCAGAGATGGGAGTGCAAGGGATTTTCCTACTACTTTCATTTTCACACTGGTATTCCCAGAAGAAGAATTCCACTACTTCTCTTTGTCTTTCAGTGGTTAACTGTGCATACTGCAAGTCCTAAATTTTCATTCTAATTCTTTATTGCTCCTTTAAAAGAACAGAAAGTTCCGTTTCAGAGCTCCAAGTAAAGCCACACCTGGCTCTGAATGGGTCACATGTTTGCTTTCCCCTCCTCTGCATCCACAGCAAAAATTTAGGGATAGCTTTCCTTTGCTGAAGTGCCATTTGCAGGGCTCAAACTCGCTTTATTTCATGGCAGTAAGACAAAAAAAACAACCCCTGGGTATTATATTCAAAACATGTGATGGTTTTAAACCATCATTCCCATTTATTTCCACACAGACACTTCTAATCCCACTTCAGGAATCAGCAGGATGTTGTTCAGTGTCATTTCTAACAAACCAAAGTGCAAAATGGCAGCAGGGAACAGACAGACTTAAACACCATCTCAGAACAATTCGGGAGAGAGCAGAGGATCTAAAGCGAGTTATCATGAGTCAGGGATTTGGAACTCTAGTAAATAATGCAAATTTAATGCAACAGATCTGCATCCTCTGCATCACACACCAGGGCTGCTCGCCAGGCAGGAGAGCAGTGACTGCACGGAGAGGAGCTGCAATTTAAAACTGCTGTGGTATCAACGGTGCCACGTACCACATCAGTGATATTCTACAACTTCACTAATATTTGCCTCCCTTTCTACTTTCCATTTGAAACAGGATGGATCTCTGGAAAAAAATCCTGCTGCTGTATAAACAAAGATGTCAAGGACGAAGAATCCCTGCTGTCACCATGCGAATTCAAATATTGATTACTTTCTCTGGTAAAAACTCCCAGGGCATGATCTCTTGATGCAAAGGGAAAGTCTCCAGACGCAACGGTGCCTTTTGTGTGTAGAACCTGGGAATTATGGAATGTCCTGAGCTGTGCGGGACCCATAGAGATCATCCAGTCCAACTCCTGGCCCTGCACAGACACCCCAACAATCCCACCCTGTGCATCCCTAGGAGCATTGTCCAAAGACTCTTGGAGCTGTGGCAGCCTTGAGAATATGACCATTCCCTGGGGAGCCTGGGCAGTGCCCAACACCCTCTGGGGAAAGAACCTTTTCCTGACACCCAACCTAAACCTTCCTTGATTAACTCAACATGAAACCTCCCCCGAATAAGAGATTTTCAGCTGCAGGGGCCACCTCAATTCAGACATCAAGAGAAATCACTGGTTGGATATTCCAGACTGGCCCAATATTCAACTCATTGCAACAGAGTCTTGTCAAAAAAAAACAAAAACAAAAACCAGAAAGAAAAAGAAAAATTAAAAAAAAAAAAAGAAAACCATCAGTGTAATAACAAACTGTGATCGACTCTTCCGATGTTTTTCAAGCCAAAGTTAGAAACATCATTAGAAATAATCAGCTTGTTCTGAAATGGAAGAATGTAAAATAAAGGCCATTGCCAAAATTTTAAGTTATGCAACGCACACTTGAGAATTTCTCGTTCAATAGGCTGACTAAAAACACCTCTGCTTCCAGTGGAGGAAAACCCCAATGTGACTGCATTGTAGAGTCTGGAAAAAGCAATTTTAGTCCTTACACGTAACATGCAGCACACTTGTTTTGTCAGGACATAATTTATTACTCAGAACCACAGAATCCCAGACTGGTTTGCGCTGAAAGGGATTTTAAAGATTGCGTTTCACCCCCTGCCATGGCAGGGACACCTTCCGCTATCCCAGGCTGCTCCAAGCCCCATCCAACCTGGCCCTGGACACTTCCAGGGATCCAGGGGCAGCTACAGCTTCTCTGGGCACCCTGTGCCAGGGCCTCCCCACCCTCCCAGGGGAGAATTTCCTCCCAATATCCCATCTGACCCTGCCCTCTGGCAGTGGAAAGCTGTTCCCCCTGTCCTGTCACTTGTAAATAGTCTCTCTCTCATAGGCTCCCTTCAGGCACTGGAAGGCCACAATGAGGTCACCCCAAAATTTCACTTCTCTTTAAGGTGACTCTTCCTCAAGGCCAGTTGCAGTCAGGGTGTGCCAGGGGAAAGGAAAAGGCCTGGGTATGTCAGACAAGCATCACCTCAGCACAAGGTGAGGAATTTTCCTTCCCCTTGGGCAGGCTCTGCCTTAGGAGACCTGCCAGCACAGATTTATGCAGGGAGCCTTGAGAACAGGACACAGGCTGGAGAAATGGAAATGCCTCAGCCTTGGGAACCTCTGGAGCAGCAGCCCCCTGAAGGAACAAACCCTGCAAAGGAAGGACTCCAGCTTCCAGGGATTCCCTGGATTCACCTGCTGAATCACCTGGCACTGGAAGATAAGAGTATATGTAGCATTTGATACATGAGTATTTGATTAACAAAACTTTTATGTTTATTGGAAAAAAGAGTGGGCTGGAACCAAACCCTGCAAAAATTTACCATCTATGCAACTACACTTGTAATCCTTGCCATTTATCCTATTTTCCCTATCTGCTCCTGCTGCTTTTACTGATTACATCATGGAGATCATAAAAACAAATCCTCGAGGCAGGGCTGCTTCCTTGTGTTTGGAAAAGCCCTGGCACATCTCTCCTGCCACTGCATTTACATGCAGGTTATCACCAGGCTGCTTTCTCACTTATTTGGAGAAGTCTATTTTACTTTTCAGATCCTGCCTGAGCCGTTCACGGACACAGCAAAACAACTGGTTCTAACAGGCAGGAAAAAATATAAATCCAACCACCAGAGACAAGCACAGCACATCCAGAGCCCAATCTCAAGAGAGACAAGACACCCAAATCCCTCCACTTTATTATAGGAGAGACTAAAAATCTCACCATTACTTTTCAGAAATGAACCACTACAAGTGACATGGGAATTATCTTTCACTGCTGTTGAAACAACAAATTGGTAAACTGTGAAAGAGCATTTTCTCCTGCTAATGGCCACAAAATCAAACCATTTCTAACTCCAGACACTTCAGTATCAGAGGTTACACGGAAAAATAGCAGAACATGGTGGCACAGAGATGATGAAGCTTTTAAACACAGCTTAAATGTACCATGACTTGCAAATCACCCCATTACCACATCACTCACTTGCTTCGAAGGACAGTGCTCGTTCTTCTCCTCTGTCATCTTCCCACTCTTGGGAGCCCTTCTTGGCTGCTTGATGCTGGTTTTTATGGCAGGCCGGCAGACATAATTCTCCAGGTTCTTGGGAGGCTTTTTCGTCCGCTTTGCTTGAAGGCCAATCTTCAGTTTCAGGTTTCCCTCTGAAAAGTTTGTTTCCTTCACCGAGAACTGCTGCTGTGCATCGCTCAGAGCCTCGCCCTTGCCGCTCTCCGTGCTGTTCCCCTCCCGGCTCTTCTTCTTCCCGTCCTCTTCGTCCTTGGTGCAACCTTCGAGCTCCGCTTCCCCTTTGCCCACCAACGTGCCAATGTTTACCACAGAGGGGCTTTTCCCAGAAAACCCTTCAGAATCAGAACCCAAGCCTAACATAGCAGTATTCCGAGGGTCCATCACAGGCGGAATATTTGCCTTCGGGTGATTTTAGGGAAGATTTACAGAGATATGTTCCTCAGAAGAGCTGTTCCACTATGGGCAGTCAACATCTTTCACTCTGTGGGAGGAAAAGACACACAGAATAAACTTCGATTTTCTAGCAGAAATTAAATTAATATTAAAACCAATTAGAAAGCAAACAATCATATTTCAGACAAGCACAGCAGCTGATGTTCCAAAACACCAACCCTTCCAGTCACCTCCTTCAAGACCACAATTTATCTGTGAAACACTTTTAAACAATAAGTGAAAAATCAAAAGTATGTAAATATTCTAATTTCCAATTCATCCACAGGACACTTCAAATGATGGCTACAGATTTTAATATTGATCATCGAAGTAATTTTTTTATTTATAACCAGAGACCAGTTAGTCCCAGTCTTGCTGCTTTTACTCTGGATCCACTGGAAGAGCTGCATCTAAGGAAGGACGGGGCAAATGAAACCCATGAGAAAGCATCCAAACCCCAGAAATATTCTGGTTTTAATTATCTGAGCCACCAGGAAAGCTGAGCCTAACCCACGTGAGCATCAGTTTACAAACATGCCACAGGATCCGCTTGTTACTTAAGGACTTTCCACGATTCAGGAAGAAGAGGGAGAACAGAAGCGAACCCCACCAAACACATTCACACATGGGTTTGTGCTTCCTGGAGCACGGGAAGAGGGAAGTCCACACTTTTGTCAGCACAGACACTGTTATGAATATAGAATCAACCTATTTAGCACAAAATAATAGAGGGAACCTTTTAATCTTAACTACAGCAAAAGTAAATTAGAGTCAGGTTGTTTGTGAGGGTCCCCAGCCCCTCGTGCAGCACTGACCCCTTGCTCACGCACAGACCCCGAGCCCTGAGCTCCCTCCCTGCCACAGAACAAACCCAACCTGTGCCCGGTGTAGTTTTATCACGCAGACAAAAATCCCAAAATGGTTTGGGCTGGGAGGGACCTTAAAGATGATCTCGTCACACCTCCTGCCATGGACAGGGACACTTTCCACTATCCCAGGCTGCTCCAAGCCCCGTCCAGCCTGGCCTTGGACACTGCCAGGGATCCAGGGGCAGCCACAGCTTCTCTGGGCACCCTGTGCCAGGGCCTCCCCACGAAGCCATTCCCCCTTGCCCTGTCTCCAAACTCTTGTAAAATTCTCCCTCCATCTTTCTTGCAGGCTCCCTTGAGGTACTGAAAAGGTATTTCTTTTAGGGGCATTCTAAGCACAAAATGTTTAAATAACTTCACCACTTGAATACCTTTATCATTTTTGAAATGAAATGGATCAGAAACAGATCTGAAAAAACACTGATTTGCTGAAAGGTGCATCACAGGCACTAAAGCAACCTGAATCTTCTGTCCTTATCATCTCTACAGTCATTAAGGCTGAATTGTGAGGAACGGCATGGAAAGACATCATGAACTTCAAAATGAGTTTCAAATAAAGGCTGCAAGGAGCCCAGCACTTTTCTGTGATGTTTGGCCTCCTGGCAGGTCAGCAGGAGCCCACTGGAGCACAGAGCACATGGCAGGTCCCACAGCCCCCCTGGCCAGACAGGAATTGGGAAAGCAGCAGCAAGGAGCTGTTTTGGGGTGGCTCTGGAGCACAGGCAGTGCACTGAAAGGGGAAAGGATCAGGAATGTGAAAGGCGACACCGGAGAGCACCAAGGCAACTGCAGTGGACACAGGTTGGAGGACAGATGTCAGGATTAGTGGGGGCAGAAGAAATGCTGCTGGGAACACCAGATGCAGCCCGTCACAAAGCCAGGTCTCCCTGGCTATGTCCTCGGAGAAAACAAACTTGTTTCCCTGTGTTCTGGGCACATTATTC
Organism: Pachycephala philippinensis; assembly: GCA_013397055.1. NCBI lineage: Eukaryota > Metazoa > Chordata > Aves > Passeriformes > Pachycephala > Pachycephala philippinensis. The sequence continues at coordinate 55,468 of VWZT01001379.1, read as the reverse complement.
ACGGGGTTTCTATCTGCAGCTCTGGCTTTCCAACTACGCACATCCTCAGAAACCAAACCCGCTATCATTACTCGTAAGACCAGAGGTAATTAGATAAAATCTCCATTTTACAAGGAGAAAAAAAGGGTAGAGCAGTGTGACACGGACACAGAAAGTGAGTCAGTGGCACTGCCCAGTTCAAGGCCCAATGTTAGTCCAATAGGCTTCACCATGTCACCAAAAATAGGCTTTTTCATATACATCAATGTGCAAGGAAAAGGCATTATTTTCCTCGCCAGCAGGTAAATAATTCTGAACTAATGCCTGAATTTGTATTATTGAAGTCCAAGAAAAGGGACAATCCCACAGGCCATCACGCAACTCTCAAATCTGTGTTCACACAACTATTTCCTTCTCCAGTGACTGGGGTGCAGAGCGGTGACAATACTTCAGACATTTTCTTACAAATAAGATTAATTACTCAGCTTCAAATATGAAACCAACAGCAAGACTCACACACTGACCTTAGAAACTGCAAGGCCCAAAGTGCACAGTGGGAATCTGAGCAGAGGAACTGTGTTCACAGCCTACTCTGTGCTAAGAGGATCAGTAACTATCCTGGAAACAAAGTCACTAAATTGATGGCTCCCACAAACACAGAGCAGGTCATTTATTTATCCATTAATTGCTCTCAACACAGACAACAAAAATGCTAATCCTGGCCCTAATCACCACTGTGCCTCGATCACTGTAATCTTCTCCCAACTCCCCAGTCACCCCACTAATTCACAGGATATGTGTCTGTCACTCGGATCTCATCTCCCTGAATCCCCACGTGCTGCTTCCTCCCTGCCTTATCAAGTTCAAGCTTCCTGTCGCTGTCTCCAAGGTGTTCTCAAGTGTACCTTGGCTCTTCCCTCGTTCCTGTTCCTCGGAGCTGTTTCCCCAGTGATGCCACTATTTGTTTTCTTTTCTCACTTTACTTTCTCTGTGCTACTCCTCACACTCCGTGTGCCTCACTCGCTGCAGGATCTGTTGCACTCCTTGTGCAGGTTGTGCCTTCAAACCTTGTGGATGTCAAAGCAAATGAGCAGCCAACTGGTGACAGCCACAGTTCAGAGGCAGCTAAAAAAACCTGCACGAATTTACCCTGAAAACTCTGATGCTTTGGGACTCTAAAGACCTAAAATGATCATATTTAACCATGTGAGATAAGGTACTTATCCGTGTCTCTGCTTTCCATGTTTGTTGCACGAAGTTCCAAGTCTTGTTCTGAATTATCCTACACCCATGGGATCTTAGGCTAACAAAACTTTTGCTGGATGGAAAACCATCCAGTACCAAATCCCTGCATGGCCTCTCAAGTGAAGAGCAAGACATGTCCTCACCACCTCCCTACGAAGCAAATCACATCAAACTCCCAGTCCCTCAGCCAGCAGGTTCCATGGATCTCAAATCCCTCCTGAAATTGTTCTTCCCCAAAAAATTAACTGTGAAGCATTTTAACACCCATTTTGACATGTGCCACCTGGAACTACGCGGTGTTCATGAACGATTTCTCTAATGCCATACAGAGTTTTAATACCTGGCATTCATCCTTATTCCCCTGGTGTCATATCCCAAGCCCTTTCTGCCCATCAGCTGCTAAGATTTCTGTTCTTCTGATCCCCTGCTTTCCCAGACAGAAAATGCCAAGGGCTGACTCTGCTGCCAGATCCTAGATGTGATTCCCCACACCCCCTGAGCAACATTAACCGAGATTTTCCCCTCCATTCAATTCAGGACGTTGAGTTCATTCCTGCTGCTGCTTTTGTCGATGAAAACACACTGTCATGTCATATTTGGAAGGTGAATATTTTTCTTTTGGTTCTTTTCATTGCTTCATCTCCAAGCGACATTAAAACCAATTCAGCTGAGTGTTAGAAATCCCAGAATATTACTAGTAACTCTGTGGCCTCCCACAGTCCCCTCTCAAACACCTTGTCTTCCTTCCTTTGCTAAGGAAGACAGCTAACACACTCAGAAGAGAAATGAAGAGTGGGATAAAGCCTTGCAGTATTTCTCCGCATCACAATCCCTGAACAGGGGAGCCAGGAGCTCAAGGCCCCTGGATCACCTGCATGAGCATCCTTAAAACGTTTAGAGATGGAGACATTTATCAGGAATGAAGTTCCTGTCTGCGTTATAGGAGGTAACAAATAAAACACTTTCCAAACGGAATCTGCTGGATGTGTTTCTGACAGCCAAAAATCCCAGGGGACCTGTCTTGTCAGGAAGAATATCCCACAGAAGGGAGCAGAGGCCACGTTCAGGGGAAGCACCCGGAGCAGGACACAGCTTTTGTGGGAAGAAAGGCAGAGGACAGACATGATGACACCCTGCAAGTATGCTCCAGTGGGAGGAAAACTTGGGAAGCAGAGATAAGAGTTTCTCCTGGTATCTTAACCTGGCCCCAGCTGACACCCTACCTGACTGAAGGTCTGGAATCACAGGGCTGAGTTTGGAGGTGCAGGGTAATTCTGGCGGTTCCCTATTCACATGCAAATAAACGCCAAATTGCTAAAATCTGCATAACCAAGCCGTGTTTGATGGGAGCAAAGGTTCCTCCACCCTTAGGCTGCGAGTCCCAACGTCAGCCAACGCTGACTGCCGAGGGAAAAGCAGTTTGGGAATTCTCCTAAAATATTATCCCATCTGCTACAGTGTGAGTCAGGAGCTCCCTGAGAGGCCTCTACATCCAGTGCTTTCCAGGGCATTTTTCTGGACAAAACCCATTTATTTATATCCATCTAGTAAAAGATAAGGCTCACAGCAAACCAGCACTTCCCCTTTCACTCCAGACAGACACTTTTGGTTATTCCCAACCCACCCCAGTGCCAGGATGGCCACACCTGAGCCACAGGTAACAGACAGAAAATCAGGGACAAACAGAGATTTTGCTTTCACAGAACAATCACAATAGGTCTCATGACAGATTTTTTTCCCTTTGCAAGCTGGAGATGGGACTCATGACCTCATGGAGTGGGAGAATGTGTCCACAACAGCACCAGCCCTTCCAACAGCAGCAGAAATTAATTTAATTTTTAAAAAGCCAACAATCCCACAGACAACAATATCTATTTAAAAACACCTTTAATTCAGTAACTACATGTGCTATTGCCACTTTTCTCTTGTGACAACAGTACTGCCATCTATACCAATATGTCTGTCTCTTCCACCAAGGAAAAAAACTGCTTTTTATATCCTCCAGGACAGTTTAAACTTTTGAAAACAACTGGAAAAAAAAGCTTCTTCTGGATATTGTAACTCAAATTTTGTCACTGGTTATTATCACTCAAACCTTTTTAGGCGACTGCCGACTGCCTGTAGCAATGAATTCAAGTCCAAAAAGAAGTTGTGGTAATTTTGTCTTTTAAACCAAGATGTTTCAGACTTAGAACTCTTCAAAATAAAAAAAAAAACAAAAACAGTCTCTCTTTTATACTCTCAGACAGTTGAGAAAAGCTTTGAGTAAGAACACTTCTTAAGAACTCAAGCAGGCAGACAGATGATGATTTTAGAGCCCATCTCTCCCCATATGCTCAAGCAGCTGCCAGAACTTCCCCGTTTCCCACAGAGGCACCAGGGACGATCCCAAGGTCCTCAAGGATGACCACGGAAAACACGAGTCTTACAGGATTCACCCCAAAACCCCACACCCCTGGAAAACAAGTGCAGGTGTAATCCAAATTACTGCAAGGAGGACAGCCAAAATAAACCAGGAAAGAAGGTGCACTGCTCCTGAAAATGAAAACTGAGGATATTTCAATGGATGAGGGGAAAGCCACAGGTTCTGTCCCTGCTCCCAGAGCTCCCACCACCTCCAGTTTCCCTGAGTGGCTCCTGACAACACACAACTACCAGAAGAGTGAATGTGTGTCCCGAGGCCATCGGATGGAAACCCACATTCCAAATAGCTTCCAGTTCTCTGCTACATAATTAACAGGGTGAAGAACCACAAACCAAGGGCCAAAACCAGGAGTTAGAAAGCCAGGAGACTATGGAAGAGAGAGACAAGGATGGGAACACGTTTTGGCTTTTGATGTGAGAGATCGGTAAGGCCATGATAAGGTTCAGCCACCTAAACCCAAATTCATGGTCAATAAAGCGAAAATGGGATTAAAAATGCAATGGAAGTTAAATTTCAGAACTATGATTTTGGAGAAGGGGGAGGACAAAGTCTACAAGACACCGACCCAGTAAACCAGCCAGGATCCCAAAACCCAAAAAAATACATAAATATTTGGCAGGGAGACCCCCGGCTCCGTCCCCCGCATCGCCCCCCTGTCACACGGGGCAGGACCGCGCCGTGCCCGGGGAAGCACCGAACTTCGGGGATGCGGAGCCTCGGGCACAGCCCCGCTCCGCAGGGAACTGGGGGCCAGGAGGGGCCCCCGGGGCCGCTGTCAGGTGACATCCCGGCCCCCGACACACGTCCGAGCGCGGCTGTCAAGCTCCCGCACCCCCGGGGGCTGCCCCGGCCCCGGGCCCCGCCAACGCCGCTCCTGTCACCGGGCCCCGCCGCCAGCGGGGATCCCCCG
>VWZT01001379.1:31986-48629 GCA_013397055.1 Pachycephala philippinensis | reverse complement strand
CACCGCGGCCCCTCGGCGGCACCGGGGCCGCTCGGCGGCACCGGGGCCGCTCGGCGGCACCGCCGCTCCCTCTGCTTCCCCCGAGGTCGCGCCCAAGCGGCCCCGCTGCTCCGGCCCCGGCGCGGCCGGGAATGGGGAACGGAGCCCGCGGGCAGCACGTGGGAGGCACCGGGGGGGCCGGGCCGCGCTCGGTCCGCAGCAGCCGGGGGGTTGTTTTTATTCAGTCTGCACAGCCGAGGCGTTCTGGTCGCTGAGGGACGGCTGCAAATGCACCTTTGGGGTTGTCTGCGGAGTTTTTGGTGGTAAAGCACAGAAATGCACGCGTGTTCTTCCCGGGAGCTCCGTGGTTGTGCTGAAGCTGTCCCGGGGCACTCAGGGGAGCGGCCGCGGTTTCCATCTCCTCTCCCGGGGACGGAGCCCCAGAGCAGCCCCCAGAGCTGGTCATTCAGGGGTTCTGTCAGAATGCTCGCGGTGCCCAAAATTAACGGCAGATTTTAAAAGAAGTCGACAGCAAGTTTTAAAAAATCAACAGGAAGTTTTAAAAAAATGAACGGGAGGTTAAAAAATATTAACAGAATTCAGTCTTTTTGATTCCCTAATTTTCCTCGTTGTGTGTGAGAAAGAAGCTTTCCCGTCCCTGCTTTCTTTACAGCTGAAACCGATGTGAAACCAATGGGATCCGTTCCCACGTGGAGCAGGATTTCTCCTGGCGGTGCTGCACATGCCAGCAAGGCGTGTAAAATGACGAGAAATTCCTCTGCAGGATGAGATCTTCACTCATTCCTGAAATAGCCAAAGTGGGGGTTGTTTTTCCCATATTTATTTTAGCTGAGCAAATGAAAAGCATCTTTACAGCGCTCACATCCTCCCCTGGGGGGTTGTTTTCCCATTCCCTGCAGTAACAGGTGGAAATGCTGTTCTCTGCAGGTGAACCAGCTTTGTCTTGCTCAGCTGCAGGTAACCACCAATCCCACTGAGGCAGCAGTTCCTCCTGAGGAATTAAGGTAATTAATACTCCCTCTGAATGCAACTTACTGCACCCAAGAATTCTCAAAGCATCTTTGTTAGGCACCATCAGTGTTTTCTCCTCGGGAAGCTCTGTGAAAAAGGCCTTGAATGCCAGCAGAGGTGGCAGATTTAACCTCTTTACTTCACTCTTTGCCTTTATTTGTGCACCACAACTGCTCAAGTGTTTTGTTTTGGGCTTTTTCTCCTGCTGTAATCAAGGATGGCTGGGCAGTAGATACTGGTAAATGATTAGGATGAAGCTGAAAACACAGAAGCAGCTTCAGTCTCTGCACGATTCCAGTTCCTTCACGACAACCACTGCTGCAGCTCTTACATCTCTTAACAGCTACAGTCAAAATTCCTTCCCCAGTCAAGCCCAACGTAAGACTGTTCTCCTCACTAGGAGAATGAAATACCTTGATTTACAAAGTAAGGGGTTTCTTTTCTGTAAATGTCTCTCTGAGAAAAGGCCACGTCATTAAAGGAATAATTTTTGTTTTATTTATGTTTTATTAGTTTTGGGCTTTTTTTTTTAAATGGATAGTTTTTATTTTAAGCTATTTTTAGTTTTTATTTTTTAATGGCATGGTTTTTGTTACTTTATTAATAGCTTTTCGTAGGCAAATGATGCAGTCAGTGTTGCTGCAGAGCATCTGACGCTTGGTCTGATTTATTTGTATGCCTTGTCATGAAGCTCTTTCAACACAAACAATTCTCACCCAGCACAAGATAATTAGGCATAACAAAACCAACTGAAATATCCACTTCTGTCCCTGCAGGAAAATGCTGAGAAGTCTGAAAGGACTCATCTGCTGTTCTCTGAAGGTGAGTCCTGTGAGAGCCTGATGCTATTTCAAATATTTCAGCTTTCCCATGGCCTGGAATGACAATTTACAGCTGTAAAAAGTGAGATTCTTCTTAAATTTCTCAGCTAAAACCTTGGTGGCTCCTCTAAGCTGGGGGTGTAAATTCCCATTGTGGGCTAAGGAAAGAGCCGGTCCAGCATTTCCTCGTTTCCCTGAGGAGTCTGGGGAGAAGGAGCCTGGCTTATACCAGGATGCTGGGATCCTGCATCTTCCATGCATGTGTTTCTCAGGAAACAGGGATTATTCCACTTGCTTTACATGGCTGGAATGTCGAGAGGAAGAACCCAGCAGCCCTGCACAAAGCCTGTGCTGCTGGTGGGGAGAGTTTTGCTGAAAATCATCGAATCGTGGAATATCCCAGGCTGGAAGGGTCCCACGAGGTTCCTGGATGGGGTCCAACCCCAGGCCCTGCCCAGACACCCCAGCAACCCCTCCCTGTGCTGGGAGCATTGTCCAAACACTTCTGGAGCTCTGGGGAGCCTGCTCAGTGCCCCAGCACTCTCTGGGGGAAGAACCTTTTCTTTTTCTCATTTTCTGAGCCAAAAAAGTGGCTCGGTGCTTTGGGTGGGCGTAGTGACACCAGCTCTGCCCAACCCGCAGCAGCCCTGCGTTAGCAGCAGAGCCTCCTTAACCCCTGAAGAGCAGCAGGAGCTCCCGGTGCAGGTCTGGAACGGCTCCCTGCTGGGAAAGAGCTCCGGCTGTGCTGTTTGCTGCTGCCTTTTCCAGGCTGTTCCCCCGAGCGCGGCGATGTGGCTCAGGGCGGCTGTGCTCAGCTGCCTCTCGCGGCTCTGGCTGTGCAGTGCCTCCCTTCCCCGCCTCTGCCGAGCCCGGGATGTGCGGAACATGCGGGAACAGCTCCACCTCATGGCTCGGGACTCCCGATCCATCCCCGGGCACCACGTGATGGTTCGCTGCCATTTCAGGGATCCCAGGGAGGCGATTCCTGTCCTTTGGCTGATGGAAACTTAGCCCAAAATGCACTCGCTGCTCTCGGGTGTCAGGAAAATTAATCCACAAACACCAGAGGTTTATGTCCAAAAAGGAGACAGAGGAGTGCTGTAACTTTATTCAAACAAAGGGAGAGGCCATGGGGCATTCCCCTGGGGTCTCTCAAGTTGTTGGAGGATGCAGCCTCCTTTTTATCCTAATTTCCCAGCCACATTTCCCTCTCTTTCCCCATTGCCTGAGCTACTTGAGAAGTAGAGACTTCCCAAATTGCTTAATACGAACCCCCTTTCTAATGCGTACTCTCCCCCCATTCTTTTCCTTGTGTCTCTATTCTTTTTCTCTCAGTCCAGGGATTTAGCAGGGCCCTGAGTGAGTAACAGTCTGTGTCAATTTAGTGGAATTCCTCTGGAATTTATGGTTCCTCCCATTGCTTCTTTCACCTCTCAGTGTCTGGCTTTATCTACCTGCAGGCCCGCAGTTTGTTTGTAAAGACAGCTCCTTCTCATTCCTTTCACAGGGAAAGCAGCGTTGGGAGAGGATGAGGTGGGAGAAGCTGCTGGGTGTGTTGGGAGCTGCCCAGGGAGGAGTGTGGATGGTTCTGGGCATTCCAGAGCCGAGCTTTTGTTCAGGAGGAGGGACCAAGGGGCACCTCACTGCTCTAAACTCAGGAGATAAAATGCTTTAGCAGGGCTGTCCTGAGCCATCTGTGGACAGTTCAAAATGTGGATTCTGTCCCCAGAAGCCAGCATGTGGGATCAATGTTTTTGTAAATGGAGACACAGTAATTGGTGAATGCAAGTCTGTATCTCTGGAGCTCAGCACGGCTGTGAGCAGGGCCCTACTCACTGCTTGCCTTGACTTTGTAGCACCTCAGAGAGGAGCAAATCCTTCTCTCCAGGTACTTGGGAGCTGCTCCCACACCCACAGCCCACAGAGGGACAGTTCCAAAGCCCCCGGAGGTTACATGGGGGTTTTGGGAAAGGGCTGTCACTGTGCTGAGGCTGCAAGTGACAGTGTGAAACAGTGTCATCCCAGGGCACAGGGGGAGTCAGTTACAGATGGGATGTGCTGTGTTGGTGAAAAAAGTAGAAATTTAATGTATTTGGCTGCAAGAATAGAGAACTGGACTTCAAGACAAAGTCTTCTCACGCTTGCATTCTGACTTCCACTCCCTTCAGAGAACTCAGGAGAGGCTGACTTGTGTCCCATAGAGAGCCCAGGTCCTGCTGAGCTGAGTTTGAGCTTTTTAAAACATGAGATTGCTAATACTGGTTTGATGAAGCATCATTCAGCTCAAGGCTGTATCTGGACACCCTTAAAATCTGAACACAGAGCAAGAAGTTCATCCTTGCTTTTTTTTCCTTCAACACTGCGCTGGTCAGGGACAAGGATTTGTGTGGCACCTCTGGGAAAGGATGTCCAGGGAGCTTCCTGTGAAGTTCACAGCCTCACACACTCACCTGGGACTTGAGAAGGAGGGAATATGGGATCATAAAATCATGGAGTGGGCTGGGTTGGGAGGGACCTCATACAACATCCAGTCCCACCCCCTGCCATGAACACCTTCCCTAGACCAGGTTGCTCCAAACCCCGTCCAACCTGGCCTTGGACACTCCCAGGGATGGGGCAGCCACAGCTCCTCTGGGCACCCTGTTCAAGGGAAATGAGAGGGACTCTGATTCCAGGCTGGGGGTGACTTAGGGCTGACATTTTCTAGGGGATCAGGTGACAAGACTTGCCTTCTGTAGCTATTCATGTATTAAATTGGCATCTTTGTGCCTTGCTCAAGGCTGTAAATTGTCACTTCCACGGATTTTAAACTAAGCAGAGCCAAATAAGCCATCGTGAAGGATCATTTGGGTTTGAGGAGGAAATGGGTGATGTGGGAACAAGCTGTGTTTGGTGATCTCCCTGTTTGCACTGCAGCAGTTTGTCCCAGAGGGTCCAGACTGGTTTCATTCCTTCCCTAACAGGAGGGCAAGTGCCCAGATGCTGATTCAGGCATCTGGTGTGTGTTGAGCACGGAATGTGGGTAATCCCACTTTCTCCCAAGCCCTTGTGGCTTTGCAGTGGCCCCCTGAGGAGCACTGGGGTGGCAGCAGAGCTGTGTCATGCCCTGGAGAGCTGAGACAGCTGTCCCTGGCTCTGAGCTTTGCATTCTGCTGCTCTCACCCAGACAGATCAAATAGGAAACTGCTGGCTCTGTTCAGCTGCAACCAGCCCTGTCAGTGCTGTGAGGGGCTCTCAGCTTCTCCCAGAGCCTGTCTGGAGGATGCACTTTGTAAATCGTTGACAAATGTTTGCGTTTTCTTTCACCACAACATAATAAAATGCTTGTCCTGCCACTGCTCACTTTCTTGCCTGTTTTGGCTGGGCTTTGCAGGCAGGCTTCAGCAGTCTGTCTGGGGAAAAATGAATTAATCAGCTTAGCTGGCTGTTTTGGTTTCTCAGCCACGTCTGGATCCTAATGCCAGAGTCTGGATGCGGGGACACAGTCAGGAAAATCAGTGCAGGGAGCGTAATTATAAATATCAAATAGTGGGCAGAGCTGCTCTAATCCCTCGGTAATTGAGATGATTATGGATTGCTAGACAGCCTGAATTTTCAGGGTGCTGCCACTCCTCAGCGTAGGCAGAAACGTGGTGGGCACTTCCCAGCCTTAATGGCTGGATGTGGGATCTCGTGGAATTTTGTGGGGTAAAACTCAGGTGCAGGGCTTGGCTCACCGAGGTGGCTTCAGGTGGAACTGGCTTGGGTGGGAATGGTTTCAGTGCAGGTATCTAAATGTGAAATCTGGCTCTACAGCACGTGGGTTTTCATGATGAATTTCCATGCTAATGACGAATTTTCATTCTAATTGCAATCAGGGTTCAGCTCTGGGGCCGCACGTGCCTCGGCGGGACCGCAGAGTGTGAGCCACGAGCGCACGGAGCAGACTCCCTGGGTTGTTTTTCACCAGCAATCCTTGGCTGCTGAGAGCTTTGTTGTCTGTTTGCCTTGTTTCCCTCAGCTGGAGCACGGCTGTGCCCTCCACACGGCAGCCAGAGGTGGCCTGAGCTCTGTGTCCACCCAGGATGTCCCGGCAGGAAGGCCTCGAGCAGTTTTCCACACCAGCGAGAGCGACCCGGTGAGTGACTGCCACACCAGCACTGTCCCTGCCACACCACCACTGCCCCTGCCACACCAGCACTGTCCCTGACTGCCAGCACTGTCCCTGCCACACCACCACTGCCCCTGCCACACCAGCACTGTCCCTGACTGCCAGCACTGTCCCTGCCACACCACCACTGCCCCTGCCACACCAGCACTGTCCCTGACTGCCAGCACTGTCCCTGCCACACCACCACTGCCCCTGCCACACCAGCACTGTCCCTGACTGCCAGCACTGTCCCTGCCACACCACCACTGCCCCTGCCACACCAGCACTGTCCCTGACTGCCAGCACTGTCCCTGCCACACCACCACTGCCCCTGCCACACCAGCACTGTCCCTGACTGCCAGCACTGTCCCTGCCACACCACCACTGCCCCTGCCACACCAGCACTGTCCCTGACTGCCAGCACTGTCCCTGCCACACCACCACTGCCCCTGCCACACCAGCACTGTCCCTGACTGCCAGCACTGTCCCTGCCACACCACCACTGCCCCTGCCACACCAGCACTGTCCCTGACTGCCAGCACTGTCCCTGCCACACCACCACTGCCCCTGCCACACCAGCACTGTCCCTGACTGCCAGCACTGTCCCTGCCACACCACCACTGCCCCTGCCACACCAGCACTGTCCGTGCCAATCAGCCACTGTCCGTGCCACGCCGGCACCGTCCCTGCCGCACAGCCACCATTGTCCCTGCCATGCCACCGCTGTCCCTGCCACATGGCCAGCCCTGGATGCCACCAGGGGCCACGCTGGAGCCAGGAGCCCTGCCTGGGGCTGTGTTGTTCCAGGGAAGGGGGCACACAAACCTAAACCAGGGATCCAGCCCAGAGGGAAGGGGCCATGGCTGCACAGGGCACCTGTCAGGATGGGGCTGCTCTGCCTGAGAGCCCCTGGGAACAGGTATTGATTCCTTCTCTAGAGCTGCAGGGATGAGAGTGTGTGTTGCAGGACTGGGATGTGGCTTAGCCGTCATCAGACACTGCTAATTTCAGCTCCAGGGTTGTTCTTCCCTGGAAATGCCTCCCTGAGTTGGCTGTGAAGGGGGTAAAAACCACACCCCAGATGACCTCAGCACGGCACAGCTCTGCAGCATCAGAATTCCAGCCTCACACTCCCCGTCTCAAGCACAAAATGAAGGGGAATAAATGAATGGAATCAGCCTTTGAGGTGCTTTTCTGCTGCCTGTGTAATTGGAGTCTCTCGGTGCGGATTCCTCCGGGGTCTCTATGGAAACGGCAGCGGGGAGATGATCGCTGCACGTGACCCGGTGTCTCCATGGATTGCACGGCACAGGCCAGATGGCCAGGATTGTCCCCACTGTCCTGTGCCTGCCTTTGCGTTGCCAGGCAACTGGCTCTGGCATTCTGACTTGTGCCCGAGCTTTGGCACAGCCTTGGCCGGCTCAGCCCTCCCCGGGCTCGCTGGGTCACTCCAGCAGCAAACCCCGGTGCCCCCCAGCTCCTGCACCACACAGTCCCGTTAAAACGGGACTAAGAAAGCCACTGAATACGAAATTTTTCATCAGACTCCGTGTGCCTTTCCATTAGCAAAGCTCCGAGTGACTGAGCGTGAGGATAAATCACTGACCCACTTTGCAGATGTGGGGGAGTGAAGGAATTTGCCCAAAGTTAAGCAGCGAGTCAGGGATGAAGCTGGGAATGAAAATGGGCTCTGGAGTCCTGCTTTTCTGTTTGAGCTGTGGAAAACCAGAGGGGCTGTTGGTCTGAGTCCAGCACGTGCAGGAGAACTCCAGGGAATCCACAGTTTGAAACTTGGTTGGGAAAAACCTGAAGCCTCTCTTAATAGTTCCCCTCCTTACAGCAGGGCATATCTTGAACAGCCAGGATTTACCAATTCCCCTCCTGTTGCAAAGATTTCCTGACCAGTGAACCCCAGTTTGGCAGCCCTTGGCTGAAGTTACCAAATGGTTTCTTCCTAGAAATTGTTCCTTGAGTCAGGAATTCCTTGAATCCTGCAGCTGTGCCAAGGCAAACCAGAGTCCAGGGCACCCTGGCCGGTCCTGGGAGAAGCTTTCCTAGGGAGGTGTGGAATAGGGGATAGTGCTGAGTGGAAGGGGCAGAAGGTGAGAGCAGAGGTGTGTTTTGTGCTGAAAGGCTGCAAATCAGGTCTGAAGAAGGGAAAGGGAGACTTAACAAGAATCCTGGGGCCAGAAAATTCGTGGGTGTCCATGAAGAGTCCATCAAGAACTGGGAAAAGCCAAGTATTCCTGGCCAAACAAGCAGAAGTCACATCTGCAGGCCCAGCTGCTTGCATACAAAATAAACCAAGGAAATTGTTATATTTGTTGTTGTTACATATAAAAGCTGTCATGCACAAGAATAAAGAGGAGGATATTTTATTTTAAATCCACGGAAAAGTGAAGAACGCAGAGCAGGACAGGATCTAAGCTTCAAATATTAACACAAAGCTGCTAAAAGTCACACAGGAAGGGCTGCAGAGTAGTCTCTATTCACTGTCCTAATTGGACAAGTCACAAAAACTGATGACTAGAGCAAAAGGAAATAAATAAGTGCTTTGCAGGTGTTGCATGGCAGGAAAAGAGAATAATGAAGGGAAGAAGCAGGCATTAAATTCTCAGATCCCAGTGACAGCAGCTTCTTGCAGTGTATGGTGAGACCTGCAGGTAAACACTAGGAATAAATGCAGCAGGATTCGAGTCCAGGGGAGGAATAACCCTGAACACTGAGGTCACCACGAGGGACTGGAAATTATTGTTCCAGAAAAGAGATTGTGAGTTTTTCAACCTCCAACCCCAAAAACCAAATGGCTCTGTGGGAATTACTCCTGGGAATTACTCCCAAGGCAGAAAACATTTTGTCATTAAAGAAAGTGAGTGTGACACCAGCAGGTAACTCAAAAGGGTGTCATGCTGCTGTTAAGGTTTGGGGGGCTGGTGAAAGGTGAGGTAAATTCACAGAGCACGGGGCCACTGGTGCCTCCAAAACACCACGGGTTCATACAGGAGCTCAGGGAATCCCTGCGTTGTTTGGTGCCAGGTGGGATCTCCTTTCTTGAACCTCTTCCAAAGCAGTGTCCTGACCCTGATGCCTAAAGAGGGCAACCTAGAAACAGAGACTGGACAGGAGGAAGGGAATAAAGGTGGATATTTATTTGAAAGGCCTTCAGAGGCACACCCTGGGCAGGCCAAAGGCTGCACCTAAGATGGACCCCGAGTCACGAGTTCTTCACNAAGAGGGTATTGCCTGTGATTGAGCATTCCCTCCCTGCCCCACCCTCCCAGGTCGTCTGTGTCCAGGACAGAGGCATCCCCGGTGTGACAGTTCCTGCTTTCCCTTCCAGGCCAAGCACACGGAGCAGCACGAGGGTCGCCTGTACAACATCCCCCTGGAGGAGGTGAAGGCTGTGTTCCCCCACGGGCTGCCCCATCGCTTCCAGCAGCAGGTATTCCAGCTTGGAGCTTGGAGGGAGTGCACTCAGGGTGCCCAGAGCAGCTGTGGCTGCCCCTGGATCCCTGGCAGTGCCCAAGGCCGGGCTGGAGAGGGTTTGGAGCAGCCTGGGACAGTGGAATGTGTCCCTGCCCGTGGCAGGGGGTGGAATCAGATCCCATCCAACCCAAGCCATTCCATGATTCTGTGTGGGAAGAGCCAGGTCCATTGGTGACTGTGATGTTGGAATAAGAGAGAGCAAGAGTGCAGTTATTCTTGGTTCTTACTGTTATTTTCAACATCTAAATGAGATGAGTCAACCACCCAGAGCAGCAGCACAAGAGTTTGAGGGTTCCACCTCAGGCAACCTTCATTCCATTATTTGTCATCTCCAACATCCGAGCACACAGTGAATTACAGAAATATTTTCCATGGCTGTATTTCTATGTGGAACAGGCTGTCTCATGAAATAACAAAAAAAATCTTGTCTCCTGATCTGTGTGATGAGGCAGATGGAGCTGTGCCGGGCTCTACCCCGTGAGCAGCTGCCTGAGTGAGGAACAGATTCCTTACCTGTGCATATCCAGGTCACTGATCTGGGATTCATGGACAGGCCAGTCACCCACCCCCAGTCTGCGGGACCAGGATGGAACAGCTGATCCAGAAAACCCTTTCCAGGCACAGGAAGGACAAGGAGGTCCTTTCACCAAGGGGAAGCGGTGCTTGACCAGCGCTGTCAGTGCTGCTGGGCAGAGAGGGCAGAGCTGGGGCTGTTGGGAGCCTCCAGGCAGGGATGGAGCCATGTCACTGTTGTAGCAGGGACAGAGAGAAACAGGACACAGAGCCAGGAAGGAATGGAGACAATGGAATTATTTAATTAATAATAGACGGGTTTATATGTGTTAGTTCCCTTAGAGTTTACTTGAATGGCAAAAGGCTATTGGACCTCGAGCTAGCTACCTAGCAGAGCCATTGGTCAATTCTCACAACACCCATTTCAAAATATTTCCCTAGTCGATATCATAACAATCCTAAAATAATTTGCAGGTACGAGATAGCAAAGTCAGTTTACAAAACCCAGAGCGTTGTTTTGAATAGTTTGCATGGGAAAGACAGAGCTCTCACAGAATGCTGCAGAGAGCTGAAAACTTCTCTGCTAAAGCTTTTTAGCATCCATAGAGCCAGGCTGGGAGCAGCTGTGCTTGGCCATCTCCTGGCAGCTGGGTCACATCTGCTCCGTTCTCAGATCCAGACCTTCAACGAGGCCCGGGTGATGGTGCGGAGGCCGGCGCTCGAGCTCCTCGTGTGCCTGAAGGGCTCCAGCCTGGCCCACCCTGCTGTCAGATACGTGATCTGTATCCTTTAGCACTTACCTGAGGGGGGAATGAGGGGAAACACAACCAATTTGTGCAGGTGAGAGGGTTGTTCTGAGCCTGAGCTGGTTCAGTCTCCAGGAGGTGGTTGTGCCACGAGGTCTGTGCTCAGTGCAGGGGCTCCGAGCACTTCAGGAAACCTGGGGCTTGGATACCTTATTGTAACTCAGTTTGGCCCTACAGACAGGGTCAGCACCCAGGGCACGGGGCTCCTCAGCTCTGCTCAGTGGGGTGGGGAATGGGAGAAGGAGCTCTCTGTTGGCAGTGAAATGCCATCCTTGCCTTGGTGACCTCTGAACTCCCCTCGTGCCCTTTCTGGAGGAATCCCAGGCAAGTACAAACTGAAGTGGTTTTGCAGAGACTTTCCTTGACAGTCCTTGCTGGAGATGGTGAGAGAGGAACAGGGAAGACCATGACCCTGTGCCACGTGGTTCACTACTGCTGGAGGCAGGGCTGGCTGGTGCTGCACATCCCGGATGGTGAGAAAACCACACCAAACACCACAAGATGCTGCTTCAGGAGCTGTAGGAGAGCCCACCTCAATCCATCCTTGGTATTCCGTAGTGGAGTGTCAGAGCCTTATCTAAGAGATGGGACCAACTCTGTTATTTGTGACTTATTACTTAAAAATCAAACGAGGCATCAGTCTCAGCAGTTACAGGTTTAACAGCAAGTCGCCATAACTAAAGAAAGTCACGAGTTTCAGAGTTACGTGGCAATTTATAACTTTCTAGTCCAATAGACAATTAACACAAAGCTTTGTTTTGATTTTAGTACCTTTGGTACTTTTTACTGCATTGCATCTATTTCTTGACCAATAACTTGTTAGCTCACGTACACACAGATACTTCTATTAGAACATCTAAATTCTTAACTTAAACTATAAAATCACATTATCATACTTAAAACCCTTCACCATATCACCCAATACATTTTCTTACTTATAACTATAGAAACATAGGTTTATAATTCTTCTACTTAAGAGCTGTATACCTTTATTATCACATCAGCCCAAGCTCTTTCCAGGGCTGTAAATTAAACTCATTCGTGTTTGTGGGGGTTTCTACTCCTCTGTTTCCCACAGTGGAGAAGGCTCATAAAGCACAAACCCCCAGATAAAGAAGAGCATAATTGGTTATTTTCACCTGCTCACACGTGCTTTGGGTCAGTCTGGTTCTCCCCATCGTTAACAAGCACGGGAGGAGATTGATTGGGGTCTGTGTGCCCTCCTCTGATCCCAGGGGAGTTCTCCAGTAAGGATGGAGCTGCACCCAGCCCTGGGGCCCAGCACAGGAAG
The DNA here is from genome assembly GCA_013397055.1 of Pachycephala philippinensis. Lineage (NCBI taxonomy): Eukaryota > Metazoa > Chordata > Aves > Passeriformes > Pachycephala > Pachycephala philippinensis. Next base: position 36,572 of record VWZT01001379.1, on the reverse strand, counting down.
GACATGGAGCTGTTACAGTGAATCCTGAGGAGGCACCAAGATGATCAGAGGGATCAGGGGAGCAGCTGTGCTGTGAGGAAAGGCTGGGAGAGTTGGGATTGTTCAGCCTGGAGAAGAAAAGGCTCTGGGTTAACCTAACTGTGGCCTTCCAGGACCTAATAGAGCTACAAGAAAAATGGAGACTCTTCATAACAGATGAAGTGCCAGGACAAGGGAGAATGGCCTCCCACTGCCAGAGGGCAGGGTTAGGTGGGATACTGGGGAGAAATTCCTCCCTGGGAGGGTGGGGAGGCCCTGGCACAGGGTGCCCAGAGAAGCTGTGGCTGCCCCTGGATCCCTGGCAGTGCCCAAGGCCAGGCTGGATGGGTTTGGAGCAGCCAGGGGCAGTGGGAGGTGTCCCTGCCATGGCAGGGGGTGGAACTGGTTGATCTTTAAGGTGCCTCCCAACCCAAACCATCCCATGAATCTGTGACTTCCCTTAGCAGAGTTGCAGAGTGAGGACAAGCAACACAAACACCCCCACCACCCCCACCTCATACCGTTATTTTGACTCCAAAAAAAATTAAAATATGTTTTACTTTGCTCACAGCTCACCTCTGGGTGAAGAACTGCAAGGAGCTTTTGCAGTCTTCCTACAACAAAGACCGGCTGGATCAGCCTCTGCAGGCCTCTGTGTGGCTCAAGAACTTCAAAACCTCCAATGAACGTTTCCTGCGAGAGGTTTGTGGATGCAAACCCCACCCACTGCCCTGTGCTGGACTTGAGGTGCTGTAGGAAAAGCACTTTAGATCCCCTCTATGGGGATGGCTGTTGGTGGTGGATACTTCTCCCAGATTCTGCAATCCAGCCTTGCTTTGCCCCTTCCATCCCCAATCTAATCATAGTTCTCTTCCCACAGATAAAAACACACAAAAAATACATGTGGGGCAAACGAGAAAGCACAGAGGAGGGCAGACCTTTGGGAGAAGTGGTGGAGCAGGTGAGGAATGACCACTGCTGCTGGAGTGGTCTCACCTGGAGCAGAGGATCCTGTCCCTGTGTTTGGGGCACAGATTGCTCCTAAAGACCTTACAGGTGTGAGTCTTGGGAAATAGAAGGTGTCTCTCCATCAACAAAAGATGTTGTGGAGGATGTGGTGGATCTGTAAAGAGGGTTGGACAGAGAATTTGGATAGAAGACAAAGTTAGAATTTGAAATTTTGGTGGTTAAACCCTCCTTGGGAAGGAACAAAGAGGTTGTCGAGTGTTGGTTTGTCTTCCCCCGAGGAAGGGCAGCCCAAGAGTCACCAGCATCACCCAGCAGCAAGAAATGCAGGCTGAGTGCTGTGCCCTGTGCTCCCTGCAGGGTCTGGCTCGTGTCAGGAGTGCCAGCGACGCCGTGGGCGTGGTGCTGAGGGAGATCAAGCAGCAGAGTCACCGCGGCTCCTTCAGGCTCCTCGTGGCCGTGGACGGCGTCAACGCGCTCTGGGGACGGACCACGCTGAGGAAGGAGGACAAGAGCCCTGTGAGGAGAGCTCTGCCCTGGGGACAGCCCTGGGTCCTGCTGCAGGGGGAGCAGGGAGGGCGTTTTGTTTGGTTTTAGTTCTGTGGCAAGCCCTGAAAATGTTCATTTGGCTTTGGAGGGGCCTGAAAGGTTCATGTCGTGCTTTGGAGGGGCCTGAAAGGTTCACATTGTGGTTTGGAGGGGCTTGAAAGGTTCACATTGTGCTTTGGATGATTTTTAGTGAATTTTCACTGTCTCTCCCTGAGACACGAGTGCAGGTGGGTGTTGTGGAGAGGCAGGGCCTGGGTGTTGCTCAGTGCAGCATGACTCAGGCTCCATGCTGCAGGGCTCAGGGAAGGCAAAGAAAAAACTGTGCCTGAAGGATACAAATGATGCTGCCAGCCTCATGGGAAGGAGGGGAGGGGAGTTCGTGTCTCAGATAGAGGCTGCTGGCAATAAAAGAGTGATGCAGACAATCCCCACCAGGTTTCTCCAGAGGAGCTGACGCTCGTGCACAACCTGCGGAAGATGGTGAGGAACGATTGGGTGAGTTCCAGCTCTGCCTTTGGCTGTGTCATTCCCAGCAATTAAAGCTGCCACCAGCCCGGAGCTGCGAGTCCAGCACCACTGAGGGAGAGCACAGGCACAGCAGCAGGATCTCATCAGTGTTTGTGACACCCCCCGAAGAGAATGAGAACAGGTCAAATCTGGAACAGCATTTCCTGATTCCCCTGCCAGGCTCTGGTGTAGGACCCTGAGCTAGAGGTGTCTGATAGCCCTTAGGACAGTGTGGGTTTTGATTTTTTGCAACTAATGAGAACTGTTAGTTTCTGAACATTTTGGTGTAGGAGGTCAGCTCCTCCTGCTGCTTTTTCAAGAGCTAGAACGAGCAGGCTTCAGATCTAAAGGTATATAGGGAAGTCCTTTTTACAGTACTTCACTTGTTTGCATAGAAAACCCATTATAGGTAAGAAAAGTTTTAATGCCAGCCCTGGGAACAGAAGCTGTGTATTCCCTGTGCTCACATGGACTTGGAGCAGCCAGGATTAGTGTGGTCAGGAGCATTACGGCAAGTCCATCTTGTAGAATTTTTGAAGAATCCAAAATCTCAGAATGGGACCTTAAAGCCTGCTCAGTCCCACCCCCTGCCATGGCAGGGACACCTTCCACTGTCCCAGGCTGCTCCAAACCCATCCAACCCGGCCTTGGACACTGCCAGGGGTCTAGGGGCAGCCACAACTTCTCTGGGAATTCCATTCCAGGGCCTCCCCACCCTCACAGGGAGGAATTCCTTCCCCATATCCCATCTAACCCTGCCCTGTCACTGTGCTGCCCTTCACCCTTGTCCTGTCCCTCCATCCCTTGTCCCCAGTCCCTCTCCAGCTCTCCTGGAGCCCCTTTAGGCCCTGGAAGGGGCTCTGAGCTCTCCCTGGAGCCTTCTCCTCTCCAGGTGAGCACCCCCAGCTCTCCCAGCCTGGCTCCAGAGCAGAGGGGCTCCATTATGGAACCTTCATGGCCTCCTCTGGATTTGCTCCAGCAGCTCCATCCTCCAAGAAGAAGATGCCTCAGGGGTTGATCCTAAACCAGCTAACAGGATTTTTATTTCTGATCCGCCTTCCAGAGTGGAGGTGCCATTGTGACCACCCTCAGCCAGACTGGCTCGCTCTTCAAACCCAGCTCAGCCTACACTCCCCACGAGCTGCTGGGAAAGGTGAGTCACGGCCTCTCTTGGGTTTTTTTTTCCTCTTCACGTTGGGAAACGAACAAAAATCCTGGTTGGTGACCTGGTTCTGCTCCAGTGGATGGTGTTCAGGGATCACGCACACCCCTCTGGGTCAGCAGTGCCCTGGCAGCCACGGGAGCCAGCAGTGTCCTGGGGTGTGCCAAGCACATGGGCAGGGCACGGGATTGTCCCTGCTCTGGGCTGGGGCAGCCTCACCTCGAGTCCCAGGGGCAGTTTGGGCATCACAGTCTATGAAAGGTCTGAAGCTGCTGGAGAGTGCCCAAAGGAGGGACATGAGGATGCTGAAGGGTCTGGAGGAGCAGCTGAGGGCATCTGGTTTGTTCAGCTGGAGGAGAGCAGACTGAGGGGAGGCCTCAGGGATCTGCAGCTTCTTCCCAAGGGGCAGCTCCAGTCTCTGCTCCCTGTGACCAGGACAGGAGCCAGGGAATGGCTGGAGCTGTGCCAGGGGAGGGTCAGGCTGGATATTAAAAGGTTTTTCCCCCAGAGGGTGCTGGGCACTGCCCAGGCTCCCCAGGGAATGGGCACGGCCCCAGAGCTCCAGGAGGGCTTGGACACCGCTCCCAGGGATGCCCAGGGTGGGATTGTTGGGGTGTCTGGGCAGGGCCAGGAGCTGGACTGGGTGATCCTTATGGATCCCTTCCAACTCTGGATACTCCGTGATTCCATGACTGAGCTCTGCTTGAGCTCCCAGGCAGCCGGGCCGCGTCCCCACCCAGCCCCCGCCACTGACCCCGACTGACCTCCCTTCCCAGGAGGGGTTCGACGCCTTGGACCCCTTTGTGCCCATCCCGGTCGCCAACTACAGCCCGAGGGAGTTCGAGAGCTGCTACGGCTACTACCTGGAGCGCAAGTGGCTGCAGCACGAGAAAGGTCAGTGCCCGGGGAGGGCGGAAAACCGGGGCTGTGCCCGCCCTGCGGTGTCAGAGCCCGCGTCTCCGCTCCCGTTCCCTCCCTCCATCCGTCCCTCCATCCCTCCCGCAATCCCTCAGTCTCTGTCTCTCTCTCTCCCTCGCAGCGCACACGGAGGACGGGAAGGCGGAGCTGCAGTTCCTGAGCGGCTCCAACCCGCGGCAGCTGGACCGGCTGGCGGGGCCGCTATAGCGCAATAAAGGCTCCACAGCCCCGGTGTCCGAGTCCGTGTCCGTGTCAGTGCCCGTGGCCGTGCGCGTGCCCGCGATCGTGTCCGAGCCCGTGGCCGTGCCTGGCGCGCGTGCCCGGCGGCGCTCGCGTCCCCGCCCGTCCGGGGCGGGCCCGGCCGTGACGCGCTCCCGGTTCCTGCGCGGCGATGCCGGGGGAGGCGGTCACGCTGCAGCTCGGCCACTACTCGGGCTGCGTGGGCGCGCACTGGTGGGGGCTGCAG
>VWZT01001379.1:15107-31927 GCA_013397055.1 Pachycephala philippinensis | reverse complement strand
AGACCCCCACGCCGCGTCTGGTGGCGCTGGAGCTGAAAGGTACCGCGGGACGGGGGGCTCGGGCGGCCGGGCCGGCACCGGGCGGCCCCGCCGTGACCGGGCTCTCTTTGCAGGCGGCGTGGGCTCGCTCAGAGCCGACGGGGCGGGCACGGAGCCGCCGGTGGCCTGGTGAGTGCGGGGCGGAACGGGACGGGGACGGGACGGTGCGGGACAGGACTGCCGCAGCTGCCGCCGCTTTGTGTCGCAGGGACGGGGCCGTAGCCGATTACCGGGACCGCGCCCCGGGCGGGGGCTGCGCGCCGCGGGACACCGGGAGCCGCAGGGTGAGCGCGGCCGCGGGCCCCGCACCGCTCCCTGCCCGGGACACCGCAGGGACGAGGCGAAGCGCCCCGTAACCTCCGCGCCGGGATTGTTCCCGTAGGGAGACGCTGCCGGGGACGGGAAGGGGAATCCCGGTGCTGCGGGGCCAGGTTTGTGCGCGGGGCCGGTGCGGGTTCGGTTCATTCGCTGGGAGCGGAGTTCCAGAAAGGCAGAATTCCCTGGCCCCTGCTGTGGGACAACGCGTTAGTGGACAAGGAGAAGGAAAACTGGGGGACAAGAGTGCTTGTCTTGCGGAGAGCTGGGTCAGAGCAGCAAATGGGCTGAAACAATGGACAAGTTAAAAACTGATTTCTGTGTTCTCGGGGATGCTCAGGGCTGAAAGGACCTTTGCTCTCCCCTCTGTCTCCCTGCAGGTGCAGCTCCTGCGGGCTCCCAGGACGCTCCCTCGGTGCGGCTCTGGTCCGATTACCTCAGCGTGCACCTGCACCCCAAGAGCGTCTACGTGATCCGCCAGTACCTGCACGATGGGTACGGCCAGGGCTTTGGGCCAGAACCCAGAACAGGAGCTGAGTTTTGCCTTCAAGGACTAATAGAAGGGATAGAATAAACTCTTTCCCCCTTTTTCCCTTAGGGATTGTGGTTGTCTCGAAGCCTTTGGGCAGGGTGAAAGTCTCCTGCAGGACCCTGCCTGTGTCGAGGAGTTGGAAGATCGGTTGCACTTCTACGTTGAGGAGTGTGATTACCTGCAGGTTCTCACCTTATCCCAGCTCCCTTTACTTTCAGAAAACTTTCTGCTCGAGATGAAGCAGAATCTGAGATGCTGCCTTTGTTTCCCACAGGGGTTTCAAGTCCTCTGTGACCTTCACAACGGATTCTCTGGAGTCGGTGCCAAGGTGACAGAGCTGCTCCACGATGAGTATTCACGGAAAGGGATCCTGACCTGGGGCCTGACTCCAGTCCTGAGCACCACAGGAGTGAGTAAACCATGGGGGGAAGCAAGAACAGGTGCCCAGCCTGGGTGTGACAGGTTCTTGCCCACTCTTTAAGATTCCAATGGTTGGATTTTTTTCCCCCAGGACCCTCACAACAGGTTTTACAGACTGATGAACACGGCCCTGGGCATTGCCCACCTCTCCCGTCACAGCTCTCTCTTCTGCCCCCTGTCACTCAGTGGGAGTTTGGGAATCAAGCCACAACCTCCTGTGACGTTTCCATACATAAAATACGATGTAAGTCCTGGATTGGGATCACCCAGCGTGGTTGGCTTTGAGCTCCTGCAGCTTTACCCCTCTCCAAGTGTTTCCTGCAGCTCTGTGGTTGGGTGGTTTTTCCTGGTCCTGTTCTGCTCAGCAGAGACCTTTTCCTGCTTTTTCACTGGGACTTAGCTACCAGCTTTTAATTTCCATCATTTTCTTCCTACTTTTGAAAATATTAACACATTTCCTTGGCTGCTGTGCTTTCTGCTGGGGTGGTGCCTGCAGTGTTGGCACTGAAAAAAAGGCTTTACTGCATTATTCTCCATGCTCGGAGTAACTCTGGAGCCTGAGGAGCCAAAGCAAGATAAGGAAACTGGCACCAGAGCATTTGTTAGCAAACAGCTGGGCTGGAACTGCCGTTACACACCAGCTGCTTATCCCAACCCTGAAATAACTGTTAAACACCTCTTTTAAAGGCACAATTTACAATCTGGTAAAGTTAAATACACAAAACTGGGTTAAGGAAGGGGTGACTGTGACCTGTCCTGTAATTCCTGTATTTGTCTCCTCCCCAGGCATCCCTGAACTACCACAGCAGTGCAATTTTGGCAGCAGCACTTGACACCCTCACGGCTCCCTACCGGCTCTGGTCCTGCCAGGGCTCCATGATGCACTTTGCTGACTCCCTGACTTTCTCTGGGAGGAAGGTGAGGGCCCCTTCCAGCTGTGCCACAGCTGTTCTGCACACCCCAGTGCCAGGAGTGTGTTCCAGACTCTGCTCTGTCACCCAACTCCAGGTCGTGGCTGCGTGGGCAGCTCTTCCCTTCCCTGCCTTAGCTGGCTCCTCGCTCCCCGATATTTTAAGTGCCCACCAGCAGGACGTGCCCTGGAAGCTTCTGTCCTCGTGGAGGGAGCAAAAGGTCAGCTGCTGTTTTGCTCAGTCTGTTGTGCTACGAGGAATTTGCAAAGAGAAAGCCACCAGGTAAACCAGCATTTGAACTGCACCTCCTGGAACTCTCCCCAGCAGGGATTCCTCACTGGAGGCATCCACAATCCCTCCAGTCAGAGAGGCAGCTGAGGGAAGGAGCAGTCTAGTGACTGAGTGCTGCTAATTTTAGAGCAAAACAGCTAAAAAGCAGCTGAGTCAGTGACGGTTTCAGGCTGGAAACCCTGAATTTCCTTTGCAGCAGCTGCCCGGGCCAGCCCCGATCGCCCCTGCAGAGCTGTGAGAGCCCTGAGGAGGTGCTCCAGCAGTACCTCCACACCCAGTTCCCAGGAGCCTTCAGGTGGGTCTGGGCAGGGGGGGCTGGTTTGGAGCAGGGAAGGGTTGAGGGAGCTCTGGATAACTTCATTCACCTCCTCCTCACAGCACAGCCCACGTGCTCCAGCAGCCCTGTGACACCCGGCCTCCCTTCCCCCAGTTCTTCTCTCCTCTCCTGACCAGGCAAGGCTTCCTCCTGGACAAAGCTCAGGGCTCTCCCTCAGCAGGTAACAAATGCCCCTTAAACTCCGTGACAGAGAGATCAGGGCCTAAAAATTATCCCATAAATAAACCAACCCTGTGGGGAATGTTTGAGGGCACGAGTTGTGAGTGTGGAGCAGCCGAGTTCAAGTACGGCATTAATTGAACTGCTTGTGAAGTGGAACAGGGCAGGGAAGGAGGTTTTGGTGGGTATTGAAGCCCTGACGTGCCTCTAACCCTGCAGGTGTTGAGAGCATGCCGGTGCTGGCAGCCCTGCAGAGCTCCCCCGTGCTGCACTCGCTGCTCTCGGGGCTGTGCCGGGACCTGGGCGCGTGGAACCCGCGGCGCTGCAGCAGCTTCTTCACGGCTGGGGTGGAGCAGGGCGACTTCCAGGAAGCCCTGGAGGAGCTAAAGACTCTGTCCCAGTGCTATGAGACGGGGTTTGGAGCAGATGGATCTGCGGATGAAGCAGACTCAGACTAACCCACCTTTATTTCTGGGGGTAGCGGGAGGGGCTTTGAGGTCACTCCCAGAATAAAGGGAATGGTTTTGGAGATGGCCCAGCTGCTGCTTTCTTCTCATGTCACCAAAAATCTTCTTACCTCTGGCCCAACTTCTCCAACTACTCACAGCTGTGTTGTAAAGGAGGAAAGCTGCTTTTTTGGCGGGCTGATTTTTTGTATTTTGGTTGGGTTTTTTATCAACTGTGCAAAGTGGATTTGCTCTGCCCGTTCAAATAAACCCACACAATAAATACAGAGTTCAGATTGTAACTATCTCACATACAACCAGCACAAGGGGAGAACTTAAAAAAAGCCGTGTGTTTGTTCCGCATAAGAACTGACATCTTAGGGTACAATATTTACAGGTCCTGGTCAGAGGCTGCTGAGCCCAACCTTCACCCCGAGGCCAGGTCAGTGTCCACAAGCCTCAGCTCTGTTATTTCACTGCTGAAGCTCCCCAGGGAGGTTCCGGAGAATGTTCTCATCTTAACTTCCTGCCTTTGGTTTGGTACAGGCTGGAAGTGCAGCAGGAAATTGAACAAAAAAAAAAAAAAAGGAAGGTGCTGTCTCAAGTACCTGTGCAAACATTTTTCCACAGCACCTGTCTAGCAGCAAACTGGCAAAAAAAAGCCTCTTGTGGTACAGTCAGTAGTTTATCACCTCAGTCATCAGGTTCTTCCTCAGAGAGCAGAAGGTCTTTGTCTGACAGCTGGTCTGTGTTACTGGTACTGGTGGCATCCTCCTCATCCTCAGAGCTCCCATCGCAGGACGTGTGGAACAGCCTCATCAGTTCCCTGAACCTGTGGGATACCTGCAGAACAAGGGAAGTCCGGGGTGACAAGTGACCTAAGAGGTGTCACAGAACTGGAATTTCATGCTACAGAGTTCAGGGTGTTTGTAACAATAAAAAAACACCTGAATGGCATTTCACACAAGATGCAGTCATAAAGGAAGAGAAATGGAAGAGCACTAGGTTGTTTTTGCTGGAAGAACAGTTACATCCTCCAGGTAAAATCTGGCAGTTTGGGAAGATTCAGAGACAAAAGCAGATCCTTTGTATAGAAGCAGGAGGCTGAAGACCTGAGCAGCAGCCACTGAAACACCTCCAGTACCAAATGTGCAGCTCAAATACCAAAGGTAACCCTGCCAGAAGGACCAGAGCACTCAGGATTTTTGGCACCACTAAAACTGAGCAGAGTTTGGTTTGGTTTTGATTTTTTTATTTGCACCTAAGATGTTTTTTCATGAAATTGAAGTCTGGGAGACTGACATGGCAGCACCCCGCCTCTCCTTCCCAGCCCCTCTCTCTCTCCCTGGAGCAGGAGCTCTCCCACACCAAGCCCTCACCTCGCTCGCTGTCTTGTTGCCCAGTTTCTGAGAGATGGCGTGGAAGGTGTCCAGGTGGGCTCCCTTCTCCTGGCAGGTGGTGAGGATGACTCTGTCAGCCTCCCTGCAAAACCAACCACTGTCAAAGCAGCCCAAAACCAGTGACAGACTTCAAGCCCCTCCAGCCCTGTTCCCAGTTCAGAAAAATCCCTGAGCAAGGCTCCTTCCTTTGTTCCTCCTGCCACCCCAATCCCAGGACCCGTCTCTAAGCAGAGCTCCTTTAGCCCAGTTTTAAGTTTTTTGAAGGAGAAAAAGGATTCTTTCCCAGCCTGAAGTGCTCCAGTAACAGCCCAGAGCTGCTCACGGGGCCAAACTGCTGGACTGTGATCAGAGCAATGTTCAAAGGGAGGGGGCAGAAAATGGGAACACAAAATGGAAAGAACGGATCCAGTGAGAGCTGGAGCCAGCCAGTGAACACAGAAAGATGCAGGAGGTCAGGCCAGTACCTGGTCCAGAGCACAACCTTCTCCCCAGTGGAGCTGACTTTGCTGTTCTTGGCACACACGGTGGCCTCTGTCACTCGCTGCTGCTGCTGCTCCTCCTCCCTGTGCCCCGGGGAGGCTGTGCCCACTCTGGGCTCCAGCTGCTCAGGATGCTGATGCACCTGGAAGCAGTTGTTTGCATTTGACTTTGACCTGCCCTCGGGAGCATCTCCAGTGCAGCCTCTGTCCTCTGTGTCCAAACTGCAGCAGCTCTTACCCGGGGCTGCTTTGCTGCCTGCTGTCATCCAGCCCTGCTTTGCTTCAGCTTTTCCTTCCAGGGGCAAAGGTCCCTCAAGTTCTTTGCCACCACCTCCTTCTGAGGCAGGAGCAGAGCCCCTGGGCTGCTCTGCTGAGGCAGAATGAAGCCCCTCAGTCTGACTCTGTCCACAGGAGGGTCGAGGTCCCGGGGACCCTTTTGCTGCAGCAGAGAGCAGCAGGTCCCTGCTCAGCCCCAGGGAAGCCTCTGCACCCCCTCCAGGCTGCTGGGGCAGTCCCTTGGTGCAAGGGCAGTCTTTGGTTTCTTGAGGTAGTTTTAGAGCAGCTTTTTGTAGCTGTGTCCATCTGGGGCCAGTGGCAGCAGAGTCCCTGTCCTGGGCAGCACCCACACCTGCACTGGCACCTGCTTCTGGAACCTGGGCATCGGCAGGGGCAGGTCTGTCACAAGATCCAGGTCTGTCACAAGATCCAGGTCTGCTGGAGGCCCTTCCTTCCAGGTGAGATCCTGACAAGAAACCCAAACAAGGTCAGAGAAGCTGTAAGGAAAAACTCCTGGAGGTTTCATTCCCTGACTTTTTTTTAAAGAGAATTTTATTTATAGAGCCTAATGCTGCACATGAGAACAGTCTGGGAGCAGCTTTGTGATTCTACCTGCACTTTACCCACCCTGTACTTCAAAGAAGACAATCTACAGCCAATTTTCTTCACCCCTACAACCAACTGCTGGGTGAAGTGATGAAGATTTAAAAAGTGCATTGCCCAGAGCAAGACTCGCCAGTGAAACATTTACTGCTGCTCCTGGCACGCTGGCTCCAAACCCAGACACGAGACCACGTTTAAACTCCTGTATTGAACTGGGTGTTGTCCCCACCAGCAGCACAAGCTGAGCCCTGGCTCCAGGGGGGAGGAAGAGATCTCTCTCGGGTTGTTTATCCTGCCATAATTGTGTTTCTCCTTGTCCATAGCAGACTGGAGGGAAACCAAGCACCACAGAGATTGCTGAAAGGCAGATTGGAGAGGTGGTGGTTCTGAACTGCTGAAAATGGGAACTGGGAAAGAACCAGTTCCATGGGCTGGGGACTTGGCCAGTACCCTGGCAAGAGAAGCTTAAATGGAGCAATCATTGTGAAAAGGGCAGGATATTCTCTAGGCAGGAAAGGTTTTGTTGAAGGGAATGCTCGACAGGTTTGGAGCATCCAGAGTGGAGGAACAAGAGGAAAAAAAAGTGAAAAGAAGATGATCAGAAGTTCTCATTATACTCAATAAATGTGCATGAGAAGGTCCTGAACCTCTGCTCATTTGTGAGCCAGCCTGGAGAGGATTCCCCTCTCTGCTGTGCACAAAACTTTCACTCACCTGAAGACACGGAGTCCACTTTCCTAGAGACAGGTTTTGTTCTGCTCGGGATGTCCTCCCCCTCATCTCTGCTCTCTGGGATTTCTTCTGCAGGCTCCTTGGACATTCCAGGGTCCTTCCCTTCGGGCTGGGGACTCGACTCTTGCTGAGCAAAGCTCGCAGGCAGCTCTTGAGAATCTTTATTTTTATAAAATTTGCTTTCACACACCTGCAAACCAACCCACAGGCACAATCAGACACACGTGGTCTGTCCACCCCAACCACACCTCAGCCTTTGCTTCCCAGCTATTCCTGGCCCTGCCAAAGGCTTCACTTTGGCATTATGTTTGCTTTAGAAAGCTGAATCTTGTTATTGTTATTATTATTAATAATAATAATAATTATTATTATGAACAGGCACGGGTCTTTCCACATAGTGGCCACGCCAGCATCTTCCACTCAAAAATCTTATTCTTAACCCAAAAGAACATCAAAAATGACATCATTGAGCAGAGCAAGGAGGGGCAGTAGAAAGTGAGGAGGAGAGAGGTGGGAGAAGGCCGGGCAGGTGCAGTCAGAGCTCCAGGCAGGGAGGAACCCCTGGCACCTTTGGATTGATTTCCTTCCTCACCCCATGATTTGGGAGACACGAGGCCCGAGGATCATCACACCAGGGAGCCTTGGCAGGACTCCACCTCCCCCTGAGCACTCCGGGCCTCTCCACTGACCTTACTACTACAATGGCTGCAGCTCCTCCTTTTGCTTTTCTTTAGCTTGAGATCGCTACTCCCTTCATGGCAGGAACATGAACATTCCTTCATCCCATCCACCCACTCGACCTCCTGGAAACAGACACACTCAGCTGACAGACATCCTCCAGCTGACAGACAGACACACAGGGAACAGGGGGGACACGGGGGGCTGCAACACCCGCAGAGAACTGAAGTGATGATGGCAAGCAAAGCACAACAGAAACGTCCCAATCCCATTCCTTCCACCTTTGTGAGGCTGTTGCCACGTCTCTCAATGAGACAATTCATCCCCAGCATCTGCTCAGGGGTCAGAAATAGCAGGGAGGTGCCCCAGGCTCACCTTGTCGTGGTGTTGGCCTCCCATCTCTTTCCTCTTCTTGTTTCTGGAGGCTCCGTGAATCTTGGGTGGCTCATCCTCCTCCTCTACATCTGGCAGAGACACCTCTTCAAACCCATCAAACTGCAGCAAAACAAACACACAACAGCTGCTCTCAGGTGACCACATCTTGTTTTCCCCAGAGACACAAATCCTCTTCAAAAATTTGAAGGGTTTGCTTCAGGCCACCAGCAGCTCTCCCACCCCACTGCCTCCCTCTCCCTGGAACTGCACCCTCAACTCAATAATTTGAGTTATTCCAGTTCAAACACGTTTCTTGTCTCTGCTTTTATCATTTCTGGTTTTAGGGAAAAGACTGCTCCACCTCATATTCCTTCTCTTCCGTCCAGTTGATCTCCTCAAAATCTCCCATGCGGCTGGCTGAGGGCCGCAGGTGATCGAAGAAAACAGAGAACTCATCCTGCAAGTGGTCGTGTCCCTTCAACAGCTGCCACATTTGGGTCTTCAGCTGGAAGAGAAAATCCAGAGCAAATGAGTCTCGTTCCATGTAATCTCACTGTCCTCTGAAGGATTCTCAGAGCAAGTGGAGCACCACGAATCGTTACAGCTCCGAGACGGGAGTTGGTGCTTGCATGGGTACAACTTCCTGGATATTCTGAGATCATTCCACACCCAGCTATCAAATCAGCCTGGAAATATTCCTCCAGAATTCCAGGCAGACTCTGTAGATGGCACTAAGCTAAAATCTCAGCTGCAGGGTGATAAAGGTAAGGTGGAGATGGGAGAGAGGAAACACACAGGGCATCGACTGCACGGCCTCTTGGAGAGGCAGCTCCACTTCCCCTTGAACCCAAGGCCAGCTTGGATGGGGCTTGGAGAAACCTGGGCTAGTGGAAGGTGTCCCTGCCATGGCAGGGGGTGGAATGAGAGGGGCTTTAAGGTCCTTACCAACCCAAATCATTCTGTGACTCCATGACTCTGAGCTGTACCCCCAAAAGGGAGAACGTGCTCGGCAAATCCTGTGGTGTCCAGGAGCAGGGCAGAGACAGGGAGTCAGGATGGCTGACTGCACTCAGAGTGGGAGAAAAGGGGATCCTGGTTACCTCAGCAATCTCCTGGGGCAGACAGTCTGCACAGCTCTGCAGGACTTTGATGATCTTTTGGTGGTGGGCAGGATTTTCAGCGAAGCAGATCTCCAGCTGCCTCAGGAACTTCCGGCTCTTCTCAAAGGCTTGCTGCTCCTCAAACTGGCCAAAAGAAAAACATTCCCCCTCAAGTTCAAGCACATATTCCCAAGCATCTTGAATTGACTTAAACAAGCTATAAAATGCCTGTCTTGTTCTTTGTTTTCCATTCACTGATGCCCTTTGCAAAACTGGGAAGAGGAAGAGAAACAACACTTTGTATAAGCAGTACTTACGCGAGCTGTAAAGTTTGGCTTTGCACATAAGATAGGGAAATCCAGAAAGAATGGAACAGGTGAAACCCTCTATCCTACAAAGTGGAAGGCAGGTTTGGAGACAGGGGAACCCCTGGCTGCTGTATCTGCACACTGTCTCTGCAGTCAAACGTGATGCAAGTGAGAGAGGCTGATCCTCCACAGTCACACTGAGCAGATTTACAAAGCACACCAAACTTTCCAATTCTGATTCATAAAAGCAGCAAGGTAAGCAAGAGATTTACCAGCTCTTTGCTGTTTTTTACCAGCTTTCTGACCCTAGGAAGAACTCTTTATCCTTTCACCCCCACAAGCATTCATAGTGCTTAAAATCTGGCCTCCTCCTTTTGATGCCTTAAGTTTTAGCTTTCATATTTTTCAAATTCTGTATTCTTAGTAACTCTGCAGTGTCCTGTAGCCTGTGAGCTGCTGCTCTCTCATGCTGAGACAGACAGAACAAAGCCTCTCCAGGCTGCTCTCCAAGGACACCCAGCCCAGCCTAGGCCCAAAATGTGTAACCCAGCATCTTGAGAAGGGGGGCAAGCTGAGGGGAAATTCCATCATTAGCTAAAGTTTAATTGGTGAAATTGGATTGAGATGCAAATGGAGCAAAGCTATAAAAGTGTGAAGAACTCGTGACTCGGGGTCCATCTTGGGTGCAGCCTTTGGCCTGCCCAGGGTGTGCCTCTGAAGGCCTTTCAAATAAATATCCACCTTTATTCCCTTCCTCCTGTCCAGTCTCTGTTTCTAGGCTGGCCTCTATAGGCATCACTTTCACTCTACCTACCAATCCACACTCCAAAGCTTGCTCTGGTAAAAGAAAGGCAGCAAAATCTGTCAGCAGCTGTGGCCAGTCGTGCAGCAGTTTCTGCAGAGTGGAGTAGAGATCCACAGCTGTCCGTTTGTCCGTGCTGATCTCGAACTCGTAGATAACGCGCAGGAAATCTTCGTACTTCCCCGGGACGTGCTGCAGGGTTTCACGGACCTGGGGGCAGCAACAGAGCTCAGTAACATCCAGGAGGAAAACAAGTTAATCACAGAATATCTTGTGTTGGAAGGGACCTTAAAGCTCATCCCTTTCCACCCCTGCCATGGCAGGGACACCTTCCACTGTCCCAGGGTGCTCGAAGCCCTGTCCAGCCTGGCCTTGGGCACTGCCAGGGATCCAGGGGCAGCCACAGCTTCTCTGGGCACCCTGTGCCAGGGCCTCCCCACCCTCACAGGGTGAGGAATTTCTCCCTAAATTCTTTTAATCTAGTAATCTTTGATCTCCTCTACTCAGTATCTACACAGTGCTTGCAATTTCGTTGAAGGAACCAAGTCTCTTCCTTGAAGACAAACCTGAGCTGCTCACGAGAGAAGGGATCCCTATCCAGATTGTGAAGCTCAGGAATTCAGAAGGTTCTGGTGCTGTAGACTGAGAGCAGCAGCTGGGCACTCCCAGCCCCTGAATCCTTCAATTCCAGCTCCCCCACTCAGGACAGGGGAGGGAGGAGGAAGAGCAAAAGCAGGAAAACTCACGGCTCAAGACAGGGACAGTTTGGGAAGTGAAGCACCACACACAGGGTGTAGGAAGAAGTAACTCCATCCCAGCTAGACCAGCACTCCCAGCCAGAACTGGCAGCTCTGTGCCTCAGTTCTGTGTCAGAGGACCCCAAATCCCTGCTGTTCCTGTTCCTGGGCTGCCTCACCCTGGTCAGGTAGGCCTGGGCAAAGGCCAGGTCCTTCTGCTCGCGCAGGGGATCCCTCTCCAGGATGTCCTCGTCGTACAGCAGCAGCAGCTTGGAGGTGTCTTTGCTGGCACGAGCCCGGCCCCGCTTGTTCCTGGTCCTGTGGGAGCTCCTGCTCTTCCCGGGGGCTTTCAGGTTCTCTCCTGGGGAGGAGCACAAGGTCAGCTGGTGGCAGAGGTGCCCCAGGGCTCTGCCAGGGCAAGGGTCCAGCAGAGGCAGTGATGAGTTCCTGTCTGTGCCCCCTTGAAGTGCAGGAGAAATACACTTCCCACGAGTCAGGCTGGCCAGCATCTCAAACTGGCTGTTTGCTCCCACAGCATCTGACAGGAAAAATCCCTGGATACAGCCACAGCTTTTCCTGGAACTACCAGAATCCTGCACACAAGGGCAGAACAGCCATGAGGGGAACAGAGACACACCCTGAGCACCAGAGCTGGCTGATAACTCTGCAAATCATCCTTTTAGCTTATTATTCACACAATAGTTAAAATCACACAACAGGGAATGAAACGGGGAACTAAGAGGGGCTACATGCAGGTTTTTGTGGCTTTAGGGTTAGGAATCTGTTGATCTAATGGGCTGAGGTCCCCTCCTCAAAGTTCCCTGCTCAAGTTCATTCACCACTTGCTGGGCTTTGTTTCATTTCCTTTTCTCCAACATGATCTTGTCAGACAAAATTCAACTTAGCAAAGATCTGGCTATTTAACATTTTTCTTCTACAGGTATTAGATATTAGCTGACACAAACCATAAATCTGCCTGCAGATTTTTGAGGCACTAAAGACCCTTGGCTCACATGCAAGAGACTCTTTTTACAGAGCTGTGGCTGGGTCCCAAAGTTGTGTTTCCAGTGGGAAAACACCACTTGGCTCAGACCCATCCATGAAATTAAACCCAGACAGGATCCCCACTGGTTTGTTTTCCCTGCAGAGAGCAGCTCTACTTCCCCACTCCCTGTGTCTAAAAAACCCCACAGCACTCACCTGCTGGCATCCAAAAAAAACCCCACAGCACTCACCTGCTGGCATCCAAAAACCCCACAGCACCCACCTGCTGGCATCCAAAAAAAACCCCACAGCACACACCTGCTGGCATCCAAAAACCCCACAGCACTCACCTGCTGGCATCCAAAAACCCCACAGCACCCACCTCCTGGCATCCAAAAACCCCACAGCACCCACCTCCTGGCATCCAAAAAAAACCCCACAGCACTCACCTGCTGGCATCCTGTGGGCTTCCACCTGTGGGGAAGCTGCCTTGGCCATGGTGAAGGCAGATTTAGGCTCCTCTGATGTATCTCCACATATTTCATCATCTTTCTGTAAACTCTCTATTCCTTCCCCTTCCTCCTCCTCCTCTTCCTCAGGCTCAGAGTTCTCTTCCTGGGAATTCTCTTCTTCAGAATCTCCTTCTTGGCTTAAACGTCTCTCTGTTGCAAGCCAAGTAAGTTTTTCCATTGTCTCCTTAGAAAGCAATTAATAACAATAAATCACATTGTTTTATTTTATTGTTTGGTTTAATATCATTCGGCAACTTCCTCACTGCATCGTGACTCCAACAGCCAATTTCACAGATCAGCATCTGCCCAACTAAAGGATTCTGTTAAGGAACAGAATTCAAACCCCTCCAGAGCTGCCTAAAATTGTACCGTGCAAAATTAAATTCCAGCATCTGCCATTCAGCAGATTAAGCTTTAAGTTAAAAGGGATTCCTTAATGATTCCTTAATGACTCCTTAATGATCATCTTAGCTCGTAAAGCCTGCCTGGAATTGTGACCTGGAAAGTAATTTTTACTTAAAGTACTTCTTAGAGAGCAGCCTCATTGAGGAGTCCCTGCAGCTCAGCAGTTTAAATCTGCACATTTACAATTTACTCCCTCAGCCTGGGCTTAAAATCTGCTCAGGAAAACACGGGATCCAGTTTGTCTGTGACCAGCACAGTTCCAGGCTCCACAGAGTTACCAGCCCATCTTCCCAGTGAGATTCCCAGTGGCATGGGCCCTGACCCCACAGGGTGTTTCAGGACACCCACAGCTGCCCTGAAGTGTTTTAAAGTTTTCTTTGTTTTTACCTGCAGTTCTGGCACTGACAAAATTGACTCTTCTGAGGCTGATGACATTTCCTCGTCCTCATCTTGTGTAAAATCATCGAAGTCATCTTCTTCCTCTTCTTCTTGCCCTTCCCTCTCTCCTCCAGCCTCGGGGCCGGCCGGTGTCCCCACGGACTGACCATCGATGCTGGACGAGTCCTCTGGTCTCCCTGGGGGGCTGCTGAACTCTGCCTCCCCCTCTGCTGGGTGAGGGGGGTTCTTTGGGGAGTCACTGCTCGCTGCTGGCCCGGCAGCCCCCCCTGCATCCCCCTGCTGCTCCCCCCGGGGAGGGGACGGCACAGCCCGGCGTTCCTCCTCTCCCTTGTCCTCGCAGGGAACGTGCTCCTTCTTGGGCTCATCCCCGCAGGAACACGCAGCCTCCATGTTCAGCTCCTGGCCAAGGCCCAGCATGAACTCCTCCTTCGCTTCAGCACATAAAAGATCCTTTCTCTGTGCTGGGTTGGCTTCTTTGGCAGCATCACTTGAATCTTCAGACTTGGTTTTCCCCGTCTCATCGGGATCCTCCAAGCGAGGCAAGAGCTCCACGGGCAACGGCTCTGAGGTGTTGCCATCTCCCTCCCCCGCTGCCCAGCTGCTGAAGTCACTCTTGGTGCCCTTGTCCTGGCTGCCCTCGTGGGAAGGGGCAGGATTTGTGCCACGCTCCTCCTTGGGGGAGATGGCGGAGCAGGGAACAAAGAGCTCGGGGGGCTCCGCCTTGGGCTCCGCTGGGGGAAAGGCACCGGGAGCAGGGACCAGGGTCAGCTGCTCCTCACCTTCACCCACAGCAGGGGCAGAGAGACCAACGGGGTTGGGAGAGACAATCAGTGACGGGATGGAAGAGGTCACCAGAGGCTGATTTAATGGGCATGGGAACGTGGATGGATTCACCAGCAAGGTTGTGACCGGGATGGCCTGAGTGCCTCGGCCCACGGCCGTGCTCAGGGGCTGGATCATGTTGCAGCCATTGCCTATGTTAACCACCTTCACCGTGGTGGCAGGGACGGTCAGGATGACAGGGGAGGGCTGGATCAGAGGGGAAGGTTTTATCAGTGGGGTAGATTTTGTCCCTCTTTTCCTCTGGTAGCCCTTACGCACAGAGGGTTTGCGCGTTCTCGTCCCGCCCAAAGCCGGCAGCATCAGCTTGGGCTGGAAAGTCACCGGCTCTGAGGAGACCAGAGCTGGCGATCCAGCAGCTGGGAAAGCTTGTCTGGAGTCTGCGTGGGCAGTGGGGAGCACCTTCTGGAATTCCAGGCCATCCCCACCTCCCACCACGGCTGGCACGCCCAGGGGCTGCACCGGCGCCGGCTGGATGGGCCGAGGGACCTGGAGCAGGACCTTGCTGGGGGGAGCCTCTGACTGGGACAACTTCACCGTTTTCTGGATGCTCACAGGGGTGGAGCTGGGCTGCACACAGGGGCTGGGCCGGATCAGGACAGGCTTCAGAGCCGACGACCTCTGCCTCCCCCAGGTTCTCCAGGAGAAGCGGTTGGCCAAAGGCTTCAGGGTCAGCACGAGCCCCTTGGGCATCAGCAGAGGGTATTTATCATCACATTCCGTGTCTGGAGTTTCCTTTTCTGTCCCCAAAAGGACAGGTTCTGCAGCAGGTGAAGCCGGTGCCTCCTTGGCATCTTCTGCCAGCTGCATCAGTTTCCTCTGGATGGAGGGCAAGCTTGCCTGAAGGGAGCAAGAATTCATTGGAATTTATTATTTATAGGCCATTCCTGTGTTTTCACCTTCTCACATCACCACAGAAGGCAACAGACAGCAACCTGCTCCTACAAGTGGGTTTTATTTACTTTATCCTTCTGCATATTACTTAACAGTACTTTAAATTCATGAGTTGCATTGCAAAGCCTTTAGGAGACTCTTGAGATCCTGAGGAAAACAAGACTGAGCTGCTTTATAAAGGTTGCTTTAGTAAACACAAGACTTCGTGGGAAGGAAACTTCCCTGTGTAACAGTGGGTGATCAACAAAACTGGATTTTATGGCCTCTGAGTCCAGCTGTTCCCCTGGGCACAGTCCTCCCTGACTGACTGACTCACAGGCACGGTCTCTGTGCCTCCAAGACAAAGCCCACAAAGGAAATCCACACGAAACCCAAGTAAAACCCACAAGAAATGAACCAAACAACAACCCCCCTGCCAAGCCCTGGGTGCAGAGCAGCAGGAAATACCTTTAACCAGAAGGGCAGGCGATGCTCTTCCCTCTCCACGGGCGGCTTCCACTCGTGGGGCTGGATTTCCTCACAGCACTTCATCAGCACAGGCAGCTGCTTTGTCTTTTTGTAGTACTGTGGGGACAGGAGAAGGCCACACGAGGTGGCTGTGCTCAGGTCACTGCTGCCACGGAGCAGGACTGTGCTCTGCCAAAGTGTTCGTGTGAATAAAGCAATTCTTTCATAAGGTTCTACCCACAGAAACGTTAGAAATTAATAACCCAGGCTGAACGGGAGCTCAGTGCCATCCTGCTGCTCCCACAGAGCGTCAGGCACGTGTGCAGATGTTGTTTTACGTGGTTTTGGTTCTTACTCTCTCTTCAGCAGTTCCCAGTAGCTCATGGGACAGGATCATTGCCCAGCTGGCTGCAAACAGCATTTTTCTTTAAGTTTTGCTACTCAAAAGCTTATTTGTATGAATTTTTGTCAGGATTACTGAGTTGTACCAGGCCTATCTGGGCTCTAAAGAGTCAAACCAGTAATCTAAGTACTTGCCAAGTCCAGGGGCTAAGGTAAATAAAAGCAGAAATCCTCCCTGCTAACAAAAGGATGACATTTTATTTTAAGGAAGTGTCAGCACCAAGAGGCCCCTGGAACACGGAGCAGCTCTGCCCTGCTGGAACAAACCCCAGCACGCGCCCCTTACCCTGATGATGTTGTCGGGGGCTCGGTTCATGTTGAGGTTCTTGATCCTCACTGTCAGCTGATGGGCAGTTTTGGTGGGCAGGAGGTATTTGCTGATCAAAGGCTTCGGAAACTCCGTCCCTTCGAAATGTTTCAGCCCTAAAGCCAACAAGCTGAGCAGGGAAAGAGGGAGGGGAGGAGATGAGAAACCTCTCAGGGAGCTGCTGGGATGTGGCACAGTTTTCCCCAAGGATTGCACCCCAGAAATTCTCCTGAACAAACCAAGGCCATTTCCACACATTTTGCACAATTGAGGCACCTACTTGTCCTCTGCCTTGGTGAAGAGGATCTTGTCCCGGGGAGGGTTTGCTCTCAACGAACAAATTGGCAGCAACTCTGGGTACATAAAGACTTTCCTTGTTGCCAAAATCCAGGCCACTTGCTTTGGCAAACATGACAATTCACTTGCTGTGGAAAGAATGAACAGGTAAGGACAGCTGCGTGAGCAGATGAATGTTTTTCACAACTCACTTCTTGAAAACTCTTTCTTTTACTCCTTTCACTGCAAAAAGAGAACTTCTTCCTGATTTTGGAATTTTCAGACTTCCTCGTTCTTCCCACTAAGTTCACGTCAGCAAAAGGTAAAATTCTTTTCGATCTTTTCTTTTGCTCTGTAGCAAGGCAAGGACCAAGGCCAAGTGGCCACTCTGAGCCCCCCAGGAGCATTGGGCAC
>VWZT01001379.1:296-15082 GCA_013397055.1 Pachycephala philippinensis | reverse complement strand
GGCTTTGCTCGGGGTCCCTCCCCGGGGGCAGCAGCTGGAGCTGCTCTGTGTGGCTGCTCCACCACCCAAGGGCTGGCAGGACCCAGAGCCTGGGGCTGAGCTGGGAGGGAACTGGTCTGACTGGGACCAGCTGGGAGTGTGGAGGGTCCAGCAGAGCCCTGTTGGGTCACTGTGGAGGGACCTCAGCCCAGCAGTGACAATCTGGGGGACCCCAGAGCTGCTCCAGGAGGGTCAAACTGGGAATTTCCCTGAACACATGCAACAACTCTCCCCACCCTGTCCCCTCACTCACCATTCTTCTTCACAGCTTTCCGAGGGCTCCAGTCCACTGGGACCTGGGCATGGAAGTCCTCGATGAGCCTCAGGGCCCCCTGCAAGTTGCAGGGCTGGAACATGGTCTGGAACTTGGGGTTGAGGGGCACCCGGAGCAGGGTGGAGCTGCGGGCAAAGCTCCCGAGCTCGCTCTGCAGAGTCAGGCACAGAAACACGTCAGAGAGAGGCCTTCGAGTGCAAGGTGGAGAACAAACACACGTAATGCAAAAAATAGCCCTAAATTCTTCATTTTGGGCATTGCAAATAAAGGGATTGAGGATTTGCTGTGAGGGTGGGGCGGTCCTGGCACAGGGTGCCCAGAGAATTGTGGATTCCCCATCCCTGGAAGTGTCCAAGGCCAGGTTGGAGGGCGTTGGGAGGAACCTGGGACAGTGGGAGGTGTCCCTGCCATGGCAGGGGGTGGAACTGAATGATCTTTAAGGTCCCTGCCCATCCAAACCATTCTGGGATTCCATGATTTTTTTTTTTTTTAATCCCCGCCCTTTCCAGAACCTTAGTTCTCAGTTTAATGGGATCAGTGAAATAAATTAATCTCTTTAATTATGCCCAGGTAGCAGCAACCATTTGAATTCATGGAGCTCTGACTGCAGGCATTCCTTACCAAAAACATCCGGGTGGTGCTGGCCTCTGAACTCAGAGCAGGGTTGAAACTTGCCAGGAGATGGATTTGAGTCAGGAGCTGAACATGCTTGAGGAATAAAACCAGACAAATTGGGTTTTTTTCAGTTGATCAGAAATCCAAGAAACTGGAAAGCACAAGTCCAGAGGCACAAGAAATATCTCCTGAGCACCCCAAAAAATCTCTGACTCCAAAAAATCTTGTAAGCAAGAGAAAACTGAGGGGAAACTTTAATATCCACTGGCAGAAAGTTTATTACACAAATTTTGAACACATCATCTTGGGGCAGTTTCCCAGCTTTTGTGCCAAAGTCTTATAATGACCAACACAGAAAGGATTTTTTTTCCCTGAATAAATACATAACTATTTCTTTAGCAACAATGATTTCAGCTCTCAGAACTGCCCATTTCTGAATTTCTACACAGTTTTGTGAGGTGGCAGGAGAAAAAAAAAATCCAAACTATATCAAGAATAATATTCTTAGACAGTAATAAAGAAGTTGGTGAAAACAGGATTTTGACAGAACACAGCCAGCCAAGGCAACATCTCACACGAGAACAGATGCCAAGAAATGAGCTCTACTTCACTCAATTCCAATTCCCTTTCCACGTGAAACCAGGCATGTGAATATCACCTAATAAATCTCCAATTCACATGGAGCTTTTCCAGTGAATTCCTTGAGGGAAGCAAAGCCCTGCTGTGCCCTTGGCTGCCCTGCCCCTCGCTGTGCACAGCAAACCCTCCTTAGATCAAACATAACATTGATTTACCTGCTGCATCTGCTGCTGGAGCCTCTTCCTCTGTGCACTGTCCAGAACAAGGCTCTGCAGGGGCTTCTCATTTGGGGGTTTTGATTTTTCAGTCTCTTGGGGTGCTTTGATGGAGGACTTTTTCATTCTCAGCTGCTCCAGCTGTTCCTTCACCGTCCGGTGCTGCTCGTTCAGCAAATTGGCCAGAGGCTCCTCAAATCTGTTTGAAGCCAGGCAGAGCCAAACGTAATAAATGTGTGATTTAACAAGGATTCATGTTTATTTATAGTATTTTACTCTGTACCTGGTTTGCACAGTTCAGGCATGGCCATCCCTGTACTACTCAGCAATAACTCCAGCTTGAAAAACCTGAGTTATTTCCACACAAAAAAGTCGTTTAGTGCACCCCAGCACTGCTGCAGCTTTGGGATACAATCAGTGCTTCAGCTGCTTATTCCAGGGACACTTAAAAGCCTTTTCCACCATTCCCAACCATCTGTGCCCCACTCACGTGCTCAGATCCTCTCCCCAGCACTCAGGATCCAAACCAATTCAGAATGCATCACCCAATCCTATTTAACTTCTACCATCAGCAAGGGCCGAACCCAAGGTTTTATCATTGGCATTTTATCACCCGGAAGGTCTCCAGAAAGACCCCACACTTCCTCAAATCCTGCTACTTCATGAAAAAAAAAAAATTAATTATTACCCAGCCTTATGCTGAGAACCCTACCAGAGATCCTACAGTAAGAGCTACTGCTGCAGCAGAAAAGAGGATGCATATGTCACCCTCCTTTCAAAAACAGTTCCAGCTTTATTCATTATTTCATTTGATTTATTTTAGCTACACCTGTTAATATCCTGATTTCTGCTGGTTATCAGCTTCCCTTCTGCAACAGGCTTGAGGGCAGTTACAGAGCTGTTCCATGATGCTCCTAATGCAAGGTAGCATAAAAACAACAATAAACCCAGCAAACAGATATTTCTGCCTTTAAGAATCCTGTATACAATTAAAACCAGGGTAGAAACAACCGGGACGAGTGCCCACCAAAGAAAAATTAATAAAACCACCCATTATCAAAGCTAAATGTGTACAAAGAAGAGAGCATAAAGCTGCCTGGCTTTCAGTTTGTAGCTGGTTTTAGAGCTGCTGCTCTCCCCTCTGGCACTGCTCAGCCCAGAGAGAGCATCCAGAAACTCCAGCCTTCATTTTAGCTCCTTTCCCAAACAGACACAGCTTGATCTTGAGCTGCTCTGCCCCATAAACAAGGAGACCCCATTCATCCTGCAGCTCCTCTTCAGCCAGAGCCTGGAGCTGGTTAAATACAGTGGAATTATTACCTAGAGGGAAATCACAGAATCGTGGAATGCTTTGGGTTGGAGGGACCTTAAAGATCATCTCATTCCATCATCCCACCCCCTGCCATGGGTGTTTCCACCATCCCAGGGTGCTCCAAGCCCTGTCCAGCCTGGTCTTGGGCACTCCCAGGGATGGGGTTGCTTTAATCCCTTTCCTTTTCAAGGTGCTGTTATGTATAAACCAAAAACCATCACAAGCCACTGCCCAAACTTCACAGACATCTCACTCCTAGGCCTCAGCTGTCTCAGGCACTCATTTTCCTTGGAAAAGGCCAACACACATCCAAGGTACTTAATTAAAAGAGAAGGTGCCACACTTGGACAAAACAGCTCCTCGAGCTCCTCTTGCCATCACAACAATGTCAGGGCAGCAGGGGAACTTTATCCTCCCCTTAGCAATAAAAAGGGAAAGAAAATTATTATTTTTCTGCAATGATGTTGGACCACCACAGCCACCAGCACAGTGCAGAGCACAGGCACCAAGAGTGGCTGTCACTGAGGCTGGGACAATCTTTGCACAGGTCCTGCAGAGCTTTGGTCCCACACACAGCAGACCCAGGGTCTCTGCGCACTGCTTGGAACAACCATCTGTGCCACCTCCTGCTCCCCTGAGCAGTGCCACTGACAATTTTACATGGATAGATCGTGAGGGGACACGGGAATGGTTTTAAATTAGAAGAGGGGAGATTTAGATTCGATTTTGGGAAGGAATTGTTCCCTGGGAGGGTGCCCAGAGAAGCTGTGGCTGCCCCTGGATCCCTGGCAGTGCCCAAGGCCAGGTTGGACAGGGCTTGGAGCAGCCTGGGACAGTGGAAGGTGTCCCTGCCATGGCAGGGGTGGAATGGGATGAGCTTTAAGGTCCCTTCCAACCCAAACCACTCCATGATTGCAGCACAGAGGCTGAAGAAGCAGGAACAGAACTCCCCACTGCAGATCCTGCCTTGTTGGGGCACATTCTGAAAGGCCTTGGCTGTTTTCAGCTGAGCTAAGCACCAACCTCAGTGCAGGCACTCTCTAGCTCTTTCTGTCACTTTTATAATTGTTTTTAACTTTCAGGTGCATCACAATCAGTAAAGTCAATGGTGGCAAACAGAAAAAAGAGGGTCAATTTAATTGTCCAATCCCATGAATAAAATAACTCAGAGCTTTCAGAACAGTGGCCTGAGCTGCCAAGACAATCTCTCTCTGCCACGGGTAACCAGAGGCTTTTTCTCAGAAGAGATCAGGGCCATAACAAATGCTCCTACCTGAGGGCCTGTGGGGTGTTAAAATTTGGCCGAGACTCTGTAACAGCATCTTCATCTTCTGGCCCTTCATCTTCCATGTTGGAGAATCCCATCTCGTCCTGGAACTGCCAGCAAACATGGAGCAAGTCAGGAGGAGAAAGCTCAAGGAGTACATTTACCTTTGGCTAATTAAGTTCATGACAATCCTCTCAGCACAGACATTCACTTGAGGAAATTCCTGCAGACCTTGAGGAAATCCCTGCACACCTTCACCTCAGGAAATCCCTGCAGACTTTCACCCCAGGAAATCCCTGCAGACCCTCACCTCAGAAAATTCCTGCAGACATTCCTTCCCAAGGCTAAAAACAACCCAGTTATGGCAGAGCCCTTGGCACACATCCAGCCCTGAGCGTTTCCAGAGCCACCCCTTCAGATTCCGTGTCACATCTGACAGCTCTATTCTTCAGTGCCACACTCAGTTTGTCACTTACTGTCTCAAACAGCTCCTCCATCAGCTCATTCACCTCCTTTTCTGCAAGTAAAATTAAAAAGAATGATGAAGATTCCTCTTCCAAGAAGCACTCAGCAATCCTGTCATAATATCAACTCACTTAAGGAATTCCTCTCACAAAGGGAAACCCTCCTCTTGCAAACAGAGGACCAAAAAATGAAAGGCCCCTGATAATTCCCTTTTTAATGCTGGGCAGGCCCAAAAAAACCTGAGCTGAGATTGTCTGGATTCAAAAATATCATACAAAAACTCATTTTCATGATTAAAGTTATGTTAATCTGTAATAAGACCTGAAGTGTGGCTTGTTGCAAAGATGGGAAGCGTTACGTTTATAAAACTAAGTTGAAGACTGTGAGGACTTAGAGAAAATTTAATTACATTCAATCACAACGCAAGCATTGAAGTCTGAACTGCCTGAAGCTTTCAGGATGTATCATCACCTCATTTCAAGTTGTATTGTCACCTAAATACTGTTCTCCAGGCTGTGCTGCACCTGAGCACAGCAGCTCTGCCCAGACCCTTCCATGTACTCCCAGAGAGCCAAAAGCTGCTCAAGCCAGCATGCAGATCTTGATTTAATCACCCTACACTGCAAAAATCCTTGCAACAAAACGCTTTTCCCAATGAATTACTACTCCCAACAAGAAAGGAGGCGGAATTCCTGGGGAACTTACTGGTGATTCTCACAGCACGGTCATTCCTGAAGTCCTCTGTGTCTGGTTCATCCAGATCTTCCAGGAAGTTGTACTCAGGGTCATCATCATCATCTGCTTCATCTAAGAAGAAGCAGGTTTTGAACTGTTATTACCCCTGCCAGGAGCAGAAGCTCTTTGTTCACTGCCTGACCTGGCACAAAGAGGGCTGGAAACTACTGCTGGAAATCACTGCAAGAAATCAACTGTATTTCTTTTATGGAAGCAATATCAAACCCACCCTCCTTTCAAACTGAGCTGTTAGGACCCTGACCTGCAGCCATTCCCGTTTTAAAAAGCTGGCTTGATCCTCTGGGGTCTGAGTTTCAGCTAAATTTAGAAAGAGTGAAGTAGTTTAATATCAGTTTCTGTTTTATATTCAATTTGCACAACTGTAAGCAACCAGTAAATACAGGAAAAAAGGAAGCCAGGCCCCAGAGCTTGTTCCTGTTTCTTCTCAAAAAGAAAAGAGCTGTTTCTGCCCAAACAAGGAACACGACACACTGGGATTCAGTGGATCAATGGTCAGCACCAGGGGTTAAATCCACCACGCCCCTTTGTGGCTGCCAGTTCCTGAGTGTTGGTGAGTAAATATTCACAAGTGAGACACCTGAAGTTTAAAAACTCTCACAAAGGTCCATGGGGGAGACGAGGAAAGCTGACTGCAAGACTCATGCATGAGATTAAACAAATTCATGGTTGCAGACAAGAATATCATCTATAAATAAAAACCAAAGCTTCAGGCTTTCAACATAGAATCATGGCATGGTTTGGGTGGGAAGGAACTTTAATAATCACCTAGGTACACCCCCTGCCATGGCAGGGACACCTTCCACTGTCCCAGCTTGTTCCAAGCCCCATCCAACCAGGCCTTGGACACTTCAGGGATGGGGCAGCCACAGCTTCTCTGGGCACCCTGTGCCAGGGCCTCAGCACACTCACAGCGAACAATTTCTTCCAAACACCTCATCTAAACCTCCTCTCTGGCAGTGTGAAGCCATTCTCCCTCATCATGTCACTCCAGGCCCTTGGAAACAGACTTTCTCCATCTTTCTTGTAGCTCCTTCAGGTCCTGGAAGGCCACAATGAGGTCACCCCAAAGCTTCTCTTCTCCAGGCTGAACATTCGCAGCTCTCCCAGCCTTTCCTCNTCCTCAGCCTTTCCTCACAGCAGAGCTGCTCCCTTCCTCTGATCCTCCTGGAGCCTCCTCTGCACTCTCTCCAGCAGCTCCAGGTCCCTCCTGTGCTGGGGGCCTCACCTGCGCAGGGCAGAGGGGCAGAGTCCCCCCGTTCCTGCTGCCCACGCTGGGGGCTCAGCCCAGGGCACAGGGGGTCCTGAGCTCATGTCCAGCCTCCCAAGTTCTTCTCCCAGGGCTGCTCCATCCCCAGCCTGGATCGACCTCCCACGTGCAGCAGCAGCACCTGGGCCTGGCTAAACCACAGAACCCCCAACCACAGCGACCCCCCACCTCCCCATCTGTCAGGTACTGTGGCATATAGGTAAAACCTTATCAAATGAAGGCCTTGTTGCCTTTGTAAAATCATGGCTCAGGCCTGTTACTTCAGCTAGAGAAGGACCGTGGAAAAAGGCACGGCTGAGTTTCAGTTAGAAAAACATGATGTGTGATTATTGTGTGTTCAGTTAGTGGTGTGTGGAGATTGGTTAAATCAAGTCTGTTGTGCCTTAAAACTATGTAAACACTAAGAAACTATAAAAGGATGCTGCATGTTATTAAAGAGGAGCCTTTTGCCTGAAGCTGTCTGTGAAGCTTGTGTGTGTTGTGTCCTCCCCAAGAGAATGAGGGTACCTTCGTTCTCCACATCGTCGTTCATGAGCCCCCCGAGCCACCTCTTCCACTCCTCATCGTCGGCCGTGTTGGGGTCGTACATGTCGGGGGTGATGTCCGGGGCACGCAGCTCGGCCTCCAGCTGCCCCAGGGGCACGTCCTTCAGAGGCCTCTTGGAGCGTGTCCTGAAGGCGATCAGGCTGTCCTCCAGGGGCTGCAGGGAAAGACAAAGCCTTCCTGGGATTTTCAACCCAGCCAAGCAAGTCCAACCCCAAAAATGTTCGATTCCTGCCGCAGAGAATTGTTCACTTTCGTATGCTGAGCAAGCTGAGCTTCCACTACTTTCCCTGTTGAGCTGCTGTTCTTTATAAATATACATATAAATATATATCATTGCTCATTTATCAACTCTTATCTGCCACCGAGGAAGCAATTTCCACCTGCAATATTTGATTCTTTCACTGATGTTTCACTCTCCACTCCCTGACATTAATCTGGAGCAGCAGCCCAGCACGGTCTCTTCACCTCAGCCTTGCTCAGGAACACAGAGCAGCAAAGCTCTTCTCCCCTTATTAAAATGGGACATTGGGTCTCTTGAGAACCAAATTCCTCAGCTGCTAACAGTAAAAATTGTGCCTGCAAAACATAACTAAGCCAACGGGGTAATTTTCAAAAAGAAAACTATTTTCATTAGTTATGTAAACGTTACAGAGTTACATTTAACAGCTGAAACAACAGCAGTGAGAGACTTATGGGCATAAATAGTGTCATTACACTTTTAACAGCTGCCTCTGAATGTCCTGCACACTATGGAGCTTCAACTTCCCAGAATCAAAGACCCATGGAATGGTTTGGATGGGAAGGGACCTTAAAGATCCTGTGGTTATAACCCCCTGCCACAGGCAGGGACACCTTCCACCAGCCCAGGCTGCTCAGAGCTCCATTTATTATTTGGAGTTACAGGAGGAGAGCAGAATGCAGCAGAAGGAGAAGCAGAGAACAGCAGAAGTCCCCTCCTCTCTAACCCATTTTAACCAGCAAAGCCCCTCCACCCCAGCCCCAGCCCCGTACCTGGTAGGAGTCCATGCAGACAGGGCTCGAGGCCAGCTCTTCATCCACTGCATGCAGCTTCTCCATGAAGGTGCTGTCTTTGGTTTGCTTGGGTTTGGGAGGTGGTGGGGGTCCCATGGGAACCACTTCAGCACTAATGTGTCTAACAACAGGTGTAGCGACCTTCTCCATCTAATTAAAAAGGCCTCTGTGTTAAAAGCTCTGCTCTGTTCTGTTTATTTAGAACAGAAATTTCCAAGGACAGAGTAAATCTCTTTTTCTGCTTGACCAGAAACGGGAGAAATGTTTCACAGAAGGACATGGATCTTTCCTATTACACTGACTTTGGTTTTCAGAAAGTGCAAGGAAGTATGAAGACTCGCTGAAAAGGAGACATTCGGAAGATTTGAGGATCAGTCTCAACATTACCAGAGCTGATAAACCTGAACACCAATTATTGTGGCAGAATCCTCCCAGAAACAAACTCATGGTGAGTAGAACATGGAAATATCAATATAATATTGCTCTTTTTGATCCCAGTGTCAGTTCCCAGGAGCTTTCTCGTCCCTGTTTGCTGATCCTTGGCCCACACTGCACCTACTACTCCCTCACACAAACACCTTTCTGCTTTTACCAAACTCACTTTCTGCTCCTAAGCCAAGCACATTCTCCTGCACTTCTCAGAAATGATCAGAAAAATAATCATTATCTGAGGAATTGACAACTGGTTCCATTCCCAGAGCTTTATTTTAGACTCAGCCCTTCCTGCAAGGAAATGTCACAGTGGGACCCTAAAGCCACCCAGCACCTGGAACATCCCCACAGGTTCAGGAATTGATCTGGTTTTTTGGGTTTGGATTACTAAATGAGGAACAATGGCTGTTTCCTCCAGCTTTACCTCACAGAGTGTCCCTCCCTCCTCGTCAGAGGAGCGCCTTGTCCTGGACCTCTTGGCTCCACGAGGAGAAGAAGCTGTGCTCTCCACGTCGCTCTCCAACAAGCTCTGCAGGGCAAGAGATGCAGAACACCCTCAAACCACCATGCCACAATCAATAACTGCTCCAAATAACATTTCAAAGACTCTCTTTTAGCCAAATGAATAGTAGAGCATTGAAGAATGATTACTGGAAGGTCCAGGATGACTTACAAGCGTCCATGTGTTAAAGAGTGTTCTCCTGCCTCAGACACACAGAGCTCTGTGCTGAGCACACAGACCTTTGCACAAGCTGCATTTACCTCTTCTGCAGTCTCATCCTCATCTTCATCATCAGGCTGGTATTCTTCATCAGAGGAATCATCTTCCTCCAGGGGAATGTCCACAAACTGAGGTGGCTGCACACAAGAGAAAGAGGGTGACCACTGTTAACAGGAGGAGGAAGAGCTGCACTCCAAGGGTGCACAGCCAGAGCAAATATTTCTAACTGAGGAAACACCCTGAAGCTCAGAAAGGAAATCCTGAAGAGACCAAAGAAATAAATTACTGAAAGACTGGCAAAGGAAAGCAAGTGGTTTGAAAAGGTGCAAGAACAGGCACAAATGATTTAGTATTTCTATGATGGAAACACTGCACGAGCAGACACCAGCTCAGAGATGGTTTTAGCACACGAGTCGGCTCCAGCCCTCCAAAAGATCTCTGCCTCAGCAGGAAGCCTCCAGCATGATCTCCCCTTTCCCAGCAGCAATTCACTTACCTTCATCTCGTGTGCCTTCTTAATTGGAGAAATATTCCACGTTGGAATCACCTAGGGACAGCAAAACACTTGGGCTGTGTCACACAGGCAGGGTCAATCTCACTGACCTAAGGAGCACCTGAGCTCTGTGACCTTGATCTCCACAGTGGCCAAGCAACAGCAGAGCTCAAACAAAGCCTTCAAACCTCCCATGGGATCTCCAGGAAGCGACTTCAGGACAATGCACACTGGGAGTTCACTGCCCTTCTGCCCTTCCCAACCCTGACCTGGCTCTGTGCTGCTCAGCTCAAATAGATCCTTTTTTTTTTAACACTGTCTTAACTGATTTTTTTCATTTCAAGACTCAACCACACAAAAGCTTTACACTTTTCTTAGAAGGTCACACAACCAAAACCACTCACAGAATAACAGGATGCCTGAGCTGGAGGGAACAAGGATCATGAGTCCAAGCCCTGGCCCTGCACAGACACCCCAACAACCCCACCCTGTGCTGGGAGCAGTGTCCAAACGCTCCTGGAGCTCTGGCAGCCTCGGGGCCGTGCCCATTCCCTGGGGAGCCTGGGCAGTGCCCAGCACCCTCTGGGGGAAGAACCTTTCCCTGACATCCAACCTAAACCTCCCTGACAGCTTCCAGCCGCTCCCTGGCTCCTGTCACTGCCACAGAGAGCAGAAGCTGGAGCTGCCCCTTGGGCAAGGGGAAGGTACAACAGGAAGACAGGAAGATTTACTTACCCCTCCTTTCTCCACAACTTCCTTCAGTTTGGAACGAGTCATTTTGGGCTCCTGAGAGTTTAAAACAAGACAACAGCAACGAATTCAGTCATTTCCTTACCTACAGACTTTTCCCCAGCAACTCTTTGCTATGAAGCTTCTCTCTTTTTAAATTCATTGCCTTTAAATTCACTACCTTTAAATTCATTCCCTTTCAGACATCACCACAGTGACCTCTAAAATAACTCCTCATATTTGTTTCTTAATTTACACTCAGACACTACTCACTTCATCCAGGTGGCAAATCTGATAATGAAACCTAATTATTACAATAGGTAAATTACCTATTTATTCTACCTCCTCTCCCCACGTCCCATGACAGCCCAGGAGGGCAGAGCGGGGAAGGCCTCGTGCATTTGGAACAACAGACAAAACAAACTGAGCAAGCTCTTTACTCACAAACAAAGGAATATCTTCTGTCTCACTGATGGCTGCTTTCATCATGGCCACCACGTGTTCATTTGTGATCACTTCCTGAAGGAATACACAAAACCAGGATGTTTATTAAAGAGAAACAGACAGTGTAACAGGTGTTAGAATAAACTACCTGGAAATAGGATGGAGGAATACTCAGTGTACAACATGCTTTGTAATGACACTGCAGTAAAAATGATTGCTCAGAGAGCAGACAGTAACATTTAAAGTAGCACAGCAGTGATTAAAACATTTGCACTGAGTTCTCTGTGAATGCTCCCCGGAATAAATTCCCAGCAGAGAGAAAGAAAAGAGTCAAAACAAAAGCCCACACCAGTTTCCCTGATATCAGTAATCAGTCATGTCATGCAATCAGTAAAATGTGCTGATCCCAGTCACAGGAGAAATGCTGCTGGGAAGCTGCAACAGAAAACCTCAATCTTGATTAAACTTCTATCTTGAAGCACTCACAGCTCCCAAAACAAGGATGTAAATCTCTGGAGAAAGTATGGATAATATACAGTCTCCAAAACACTGTGCTACATCATTCCAGCAAACACTGCACATACTTAGGAGAAATAGGGGAAGGCAGGAGAGACACAATATCCCAGCCTGCACTTTCTGAAGGCCTCCATAGGGCTCCATGGAAGGCAGGTGACTGTGAGGAATCTCCAGCCCTCCCATAGCAGCACATGATGGAGAAAGGCATTCATTCAGGGCACTTGCACAGAACCCACCGGTGAATCTGCCTGGGAGAAGCATGGCAGTCCCCAGGTTGTTTGCCACAGGGATGGCAAGAGGGAAAATATCTGAGATCACCTAGATTTGAAAAATTCTGGCTGCAGGGTAAACAAAAGGTATGATTTTTGATCCTGTGGGAAAATAAATACTATTGTTCTCCAGATCCTGCTCTAGGATGACTGAAATCCCGACCCAACAGAGGTCCAGAGTTAAGAGATTGACTCCAAATCTGTGACAGCACAAATATTCCTCTGGAAGCTCCTTTCTAACTGAGAGCTGTGTGATGGACATGACCTAAAAGTGATGCATTTCTGTCAGCACCACTAGAATTCCAGCAGAATTTTATGATGAAACAGCTCATTCAAAACAAGAAACAGAGTTCACAGCCCACACCGGCTCACGTGGGCCCAGAAGGATGATTTTAGTTCAGTTATTCCTGCTGCTGCTGCTGCTCAGGGAAAGCAGAACAGGTCCAGGTGCCATTGCAAACACAGGAAAGTTGGGATCAACACCTACTGGCAAAGCAGGGTCCAGGTGAGTGGCACGGACACCACGGATCCCATCCTTACAGATTTAGTCACATGATTTATTAGGAGAGATCGGGATGTGGGTGCTGACCAAGAATCAGCAATCCCAGAGCCATGATCACTCCCCGTGAGCCTGGCCTGGAGCCCAGTCCCCCCCACTCACGTGCAGGATGTTCCTCACGTTGACCACGGTCAGGTTGTGCTGTTTGGCTCCATCCTCCAGGGTGCGATCCAGGGACTCGTCCAGTTTGATATCACAGGACAAAGAGCCCTCTTCCTCCTGGCTTTTCCCTTCTCTTTTCCGTTTGGTTGCCTTCCTCCTCCTCTTCCTCCTCTCGACATCCTCCCCATCCTGCTCCTCTGAAAATCAGCAGAAATGGAATCTCAAACTTTGGCTCTGTCGCATCCAGCACATTGAAAGAGGATGAGTTTAAAAACAAACACCAACTAGAATTGTGCAGCTACTGACACAGCAAAACTTCCATCAGCTGATGGGAGACCACCCGAACAGAAACAGCCATGAGAACCAGAGAGTATTCTGAATGATGGCTTCAGTTCTGCAGGACCTGAGTTACTGAAGCACGTGAAGGTCATGCAGTTGCCACCTCCTCCAGACTGATTTACAGAATGGCTCAGCAGCCTTTTTACACCCTTAACAAAGTTGTGAAACTCCAGGTACCACACAGCAAGAACAAGTTCCAGGACTTAAAAAGTGTTTTCCTGCTTTGCTGACTCACAGAAAGGAAAGACTCATTTTCTCTGAAGCAAAGCAGTGATTTTTAGTAGCCAAAAATTGAAGAGACCAACTCCACCAAGTTCCACAGGGACACCTGTGCTTTGCTGAGACACTGAACTATGGAGCACAAGATTGAAACTTAAAAAATATATTGTACTTACACTGCCCCCACTGTGTTCACCATTCCACAGTTTGCTGTATCAGTCACAACATTTATCCAATGGAATAAACAGCCCCAAATCCAAATTTTCCTCATCACTCTGCTGGGACTACTCACCAGCTCTGGTGTTCTTCGGTGGCTTCATCGTGGTGGGATTTCTGGCAGCCACCTGCAGAGAGCTTCTCCCTGGAGCCTCTGGCACTGCACCAGGGTTTTCACCTGGGTGTGGATCCCGCTGAGAACTCACTTCCACCTCTGTGTACAGCTTAGGGATTTTCCCTGCAAACAGAACACCCAGCTGTGGTCAGATGCACCACAGTGACACACAGGGCAAAGAAGAGACACAAAAGTGTGTCACGACCCATTCCAACACATCAAACCAACTGCACAAGTCTAACTCAGCCACAGAGGTGATGCAGCTCCATCCTGGCTGGAAACAGAGCCAGGCAGAGAGATCCCACTCCAGCTATTTCAGCCTCGTTCTCTCACTATCAGCTGTGAACAGCCACGCTCAAACCCGCCCCTGTCACACGAGCCAACTGCCAGAACCTGGTGATTTGTTCAAAACATGGTTCTAGTCCCTGTTGTACAAATGCAACTGCCACAGGAGGGGCAGGCACAGCCGGGGGTTATTCCCAGCTGGAACAGCACAGTTGGCTGCACCCTCGGGATGCATCTCCACGGCCAGCGTGGGCCAATGAACCCACCTGGCTGCAGGGGTGGCTGCAAACCCTTCAAAGCCTTCCCCTCCTGTTCTGTGCAGGTTCCACAGCCCAGAAAACAACTGGGAACTGTCCTGTTCCACCTCCTTCCTTGACACAAACTCAGCTTTCAGGCAAATCAGGGAGCTCATCACGGAGGCACAAGAACCAGACAACAATTCTCACTGAGAGTCACTTGAATCCATCAAGTCTGAAGGAGCACAGAGAGTCACCTGCTCCCACCTCCCTGCTCAGGCAGGGCCATCCCAGAGCACAGGGCACGGGATTGTGGCCGGATGGGTCTGGGATATCTCCAGTGAGGAGACTCCACAGCCTCTCTGGAAAGTCTTTTCCTGTCCAGGGCACAAGTTGTGCCTCCTGTGCAGGGAATTGCTGGGCTCAGGCCCTGCCCGTGGCTCTGGTGCCACTGCTGGGCCCCCGGAGCAGAGCCCGGGCCCTGCTCGGAGCCCTCCCTGCACCCAGGGACACCCAGGGCTGAGGGCCCTCTCAGCTGGGGCTCCTCTCGAGGCTGAGCAGCCCCAGCTCCCTCAGCCTGTCCTGGGCACGGAGATGCTCCAATCCCCTCATCTCTGGCCTCACGGGGGCTAAGAAACAAGGACGGACTGTCCCTTTCCCATAGAACCACAGAATGGTTTGGGGTGGAAGGGACCTTAAAGCCCACCCAGTGCCACCCCTGCCATGGGCAGGGACACCTCCCAC
>VWZT01001377.1:249949-285862 GCA_013397055.1 Pachycephala philippinensis | reverse complement strand
GCAGGTGTATGAAGTGGTGTCTTCTGGGTGTTTGAGCTTGGAGCCTCTTTCAAGTCCTCGTGTGCTCTTTCTTCCCAGTGCAGCCAGAGGGCTGCAGCACTGGGAAATGAATGCCGTGCCTCCCCTGCAAAGCCTTGGAAAACACTTCGATGATTAGAGAAAACAAATGTTAGGAGACCCACCAAAACCCACTCTTGCTTTCCCTTGGAGCAAATTTGCCTTAACAATTCACTCCGGGTAAAGGGAATTCCTTTTTCTGAGCTGATAGAAAACATGATGACAAAGGAGCTTGCAAATTTGCAGCCTTCATTTCAGATATATATGTATATATATGTGTACACACACAGTATTTTGAATGGTAATTTGAAGTTTATATATATATCTACACACACGGAGTATTTGGAATGGTAATTTGTCTGGGATTTGGGGCGCTTGTGAAACACGAATGTCTACAGAAAGAAAAAATGAGGCAAGAAAAAACCTGTTGATTAAATCATGTATTTGATAGAGGAAAAAACATTATTAATGGTTCAGCTGTATCCAAGGGGTTTTGAAATCCTGTTTTCTCTGTTTTGCTGAGGGCAAGGCTTTCTCCTGTCTGGGGGAGCCCGGAGCACTCTCCCTTGCAGCCGGGGCTTTCCCTTTCGGCAGTGCGTGTGGAGCTGTCCCTGTGCTTTTGTAAGCATGACTAATCTTACAACTTGAGCTTCTGCTTCCTGAAGGAAAAACCTCTTAAAGATGAGATGGAATTCAGTCCTGCAGCATCCAGCTCCTATAGCTTGTAATGAGTTTTTGATGTCTCATGGCAGCTGGTCATCTCTAATGATGAATTAATTTAGAGTGAGGAATCAGCTGTGGTGTCAGGATTTAAGAGTTTAAATTCAGAATTTAAGCCTCTGGAATTTTCAATGATACTAAGCCTGATGTAATTCTTCAGTGAAGGTGCTCTGAGCCAAAGTGGCTCTGATTTGGCTTTGCTTTTTTGCTTCTGTCCCCATGTAGGAAACCCTTGGTTAATTTTTTTTTTCTCTGACTTCCTAGAGCTTTTAAAAGCTGGAATATACTTGCCAGGGAGTTAAATGCTGACTTATTCTGCAATCCTGGATACTGTGGGCTTTTTAGAGAGACACTGCAATTGTCTATTAGCAGCTTAATTGATGGGTGAGCTTTGAATCAAAAAGAAATCCGCGTGTAATTTTTTCTGTGTGTGGGGAAGCTCTTGTCAGATATTATGAATGGCCTGAAATGACATAAAGGCTTTATGCAGGATTCCAGAACTGCTTTAATTGGTGGATTGTCCCTTAGCAAGGAGGGAGATGGGGAACTAATGAGGCATTTTGATCAAGGAAGTCGAGGGTCTTGTCTTCAGTGACTTGCAGCACTACGTGATCCTTAGGAGGCTTTATTGGGAGCAAAGTCTGCCTGGATCCAGTGCCTTCTGTCATTGTTTAGACAGTGAGGCAGCAAACAGTTCTGGTGGGTGCTGCTGGAGCCACTGGGGTGGCTGGAGCCAAGGTCCCTCCAGGGCAATAAACAGACAATATCTAGCCATGGCACCACCCTGCTGCTTTCTTTCCTTTTGGTTCTCACTTTCTGTGTTTCTCAGGTTGAAGATACGTTGATCATGATTCCCACTTCTTTTCTTTACAAGGGAATTCTCCTGGGCAGGTGTTTAAGCCCTCTGAAGTGGTTTATTCCATGGAAACGACTGTACAAGTTAGTGGTGTATGCCTCTGCTCAGGTAGGAGGATGGGAGCCAAAGTCAGGCTCAGCTCAGCCAGAGTTATTTGCAAAATCCTGTAGTGATATTTGCATGGGAGCACTTTGGCAAGTGGTAAACATTTGTGTTGGTAACTACACAAAGCAAAACCTGCAGTTAGCTGTTTTCAATGTGCACATTTCAGTAACTCCCCAACCTGTTAATCTGTTTATTTCCCCAGAACAGCAGGAACAGAAACCTCCTGACTGTTTGAGCTGAGCCTAGTGGGCCTTAATTGTGATTGTTTCTCTGTAGCTGTGCCAAATAGCTGCTGCACCGGAGTAAATCTTGGTCTCCTCAGTCTCTGTACTTTCTCAGTGATGATTTTCCCACTCATATTCTGTGACCTGTGTTCCTGTGCCCTTTGTGTTGAAGGTGACAACAGTGGTTCCTTTTTCCTCTCTCTCCTTGCACGTCATCCCAATTTGACATGCTGCCTTCTCGTTTCTGTTGACATTGTAACCTAGTCTGCTCTTCCTGAAAAATCTTAATGTATTGACACCCTTCCACCTCTTAAATGGGGTAGAAACATCCGTGCAACCAGGTTGTTGGAGAGAGTGCAGGGAATAAGCCCTTGTTTAGACCAACACAGCTCCTGTCAGCACTGAAGAGTAGAGAAGCTTCTGGTTTCCTGCCAGTCCTGAATTTAAATAAATGTTTCTGCTGAGGAAGGGTTTTTAAGGAGACAAACGTGGTCAATATTTCTGGTAGGACTCTGTACAAGTTGTCATGAATTTCAGGATCTCAGAAGTGGAGTCAGTCATGCAGCACTACCCTAATTTGAAGTGATGAAGGATCCCGAATGTTGCTTGAGATGAGAGTTGGCACCTTAATGTTGTTTTGGTATCAACAGTAAATATCTCTGACCTTTAAAGGGGGACTCAAAACTGAGACTTTGAACTCCCCTGGAATTACACCTTCCACTGGCTGCATTGCCAACCTCTGTGTGATGCACCAGGCTGGGGTATTCCTGGGAACGTGCAGCAGTAACTGTGTGATTACATCTTTTTTGAGTTTTTTTTTTTTTGCTTGGCAGCTCTGAACTTTGAAGGGCCTCGTGAAGGCCTGTGGCAAAGCAGTTTGAGCTCAGTGTCATGGCACGAGCGTGGCTTTGGGCCATCAGTGTAGAGGAAACCTGGGTGATTTGGGAGCAGCCCTCACCCTCTACCCTTTTTCTCGGGTGGAACTCTATAATCTCTTGAGTTTTTTGTTTTTGTGGCTGCTTGGCAGATGCCTTACTCCAGAGATCCTTTAACTTAGCCTCTGGGTGTTGTGCCTGTTGTGCCTGACTGTAACTCCTTGTTTAGGCTGTAACCACTCTTCCCATCCCTCTGTTTCCCTGTGTCATTACTGCCCTGATTACAGAGCATTTTGGGAGAGAGTGTTTATCTTAGCCACAGAGAACACTCCTGTTTCCTTCCCCTCTGTGTAATTGTTGCTGTGTCGCTGTTTGGGGGGGTGGCAGCTTTTTCAAGCACTGCTCTCTGCTGCTTTTGTTGCTTATTCCTCCCCCCATATGGTTGTATTCCCCAGTTCAGGCTTAAATAGTAAGCTGGAAAAAGCTTGGGAGGTTGAGGGAGGTGATGGGGGCTCAGACAGCCTTTCCCAAAAAGTGGGGAACATTTATTCCTGGTGTGTAAGCACAGGTGAGTAACTTTATTCTCCTCTCCTAGAGAGAGGAAGGAATTTTGTTCACCTCATACCTTTTTCTAGTTGTCTGTGCTTAAGAAGTTTCTCCAAATATGGATTATTTTTTCGGTTTGTCACCTAACAGGATGCTGGAGTCACTTTGGCCTCCCATGCACAGATTAAAAGGGTGGGGAAGGCTTTCTGCATTCCTTGAGCTTTGCCCAGTCCACCTGCTATGAAGTTTTTTTGCTCAGGTGATTATGGTGACCTATATTTTAGAAATGATAGCTGATGCTTCAGTCTCTGCACTTTGCTTCTGCCTGACATGGGAGACCTGCTGTCCTTTGGAAGCTTGTCTTCTTCCTGCAGGGAAAGGGTGGGGATGGGATGAGAAGCAATATTGCCAAGGTCATGTTTATTGCTGGGTGGAATCAGTGGAAAGTCCGAGGCTTTGCAGAAGAATTGTGCCAGGGAGCCTCTACACCTTGAAATGTGTGCAGAATGTTCTGGAAGAGAATTGGGGAACTGATTGCTCACCTGTGTGTGCTTTGGTGCATGTCTAGAGAGTGCCTGTTCCACCTCTTAAACTGCTTTCTTGATGCTTTTCCTGATTTTGTGTGATTCTACTGTGCTTTCTTGTGGCTTCTAAGTTCTGACACAGTGCTGCATGTAATAGGTGCTTTTAGCCAAGCTTCCCAATTTTGTAAAACTTGGCTTGAAACCGTTCAGCAAAAGATCCAGGGAGAAGTGTCAAGAGCAAGAGATTCTGGTTGTTGGGCAGGTGTGTCTATAAAAAGATCTGATGAATAATGCACTGTGCTGGCAGGAGGCTTATCGTGGTTCTGGGAGTGCCATGAGTTGTGCAAGTCGTAGTAGATACTATTGCCTGGACACTGCTCTGTGCCTCTATCAGCAGATGTGGACAAAAAATTAAAATATTGTGGCATTGCTGAATGCACAGTAGAGAATTTAGTGTGATGCGTTCTAAAATAAAGCATTTAACGTTCTACTCCTGTGGAAAAAAAAGTCTGCAGCTGTTTAAAACAAAAATATTTATTGCAAAATGCTGCAGGAACCATAATGTTTTGAAAGAGTCATTAAGGCTGGAAAAGCCCTCCAGGATCATCCAGTCCCAGCTGTGCCCGATGCCCACCTTGTCCCCAGCCCAGAGCACTGAGTGCCACCTCCAGCCCTTCCTTGGACACCTCCAGGGATGGGCACTCCAAAGCTCCCTGGGCAGCCCCTGCCAAGGCCTGAGCACCCTTTCCATGGAGAGATTCCTGCTGCTGTCCAAGCTGAGCCTCCCCTGGCCCAGGCTGAGGCCGTTTCCCCTTGTCCTGTCCCTGTTCCCTGGGAGCAGAGCCCGACCCCCCCGGCTGCCCCCTCCTGTCAGGGAGTTGTGCAGAGCCACAAGGTCCCCCCTGAGCCTCCTTTGCTCCAGGCTGAGCCCCTTTCCCAGCTCCCTCAGCTCTCCTGGGGCTCCAGCCCCTTCCCAGCTCCGTTCCCTGCCCTGGACACGCTCCAGCCCCTCCAGGGCTCTCCTGCAGGACCCAGAACTGGACACAGCCCTTGGGGTCCCTGAGCAGGGCCAGCACAGGGGGACAATCACTGCCCTGGGGCTGTGCCCACACCAGTGCTGATACAGAAGCCTCAAAGAGGTACTTGCAAAGAAGTCTTTTGTAGCCAGCAGATTGTCTACAAACTTTCTATTTGTATAAAAACATCAGTGCAGGAGATGTACAGCATGCCAAGAGGCTTTGGTTACCCTGAGTACCTGAATGATAAATGGCACCCCGAAAGCCCCGAGCTGTGGTGCGGGATGCTGAGGAGCAGGTAACAGGGTGCTGTGGGCTAATGCTCTGTTCAGGGTCTGCTGTGACACTTACCTGGGTAGCAGTGGGGACTTTGATGTATTTAGTCCCTCTGCAGGGCTTTGCAGCGTGGCAATGACTTCATCTCCTGCTTGCAGAGCTGTAGGTAAGAAACCCATTGACAACCTGGAGTGAAAAAGGTATAAAAACCTCCCAGCCTCACACACTGCATCCAAGGCTTCCCACCCAGGTCAGCAGCTGCTTGCACCACCTCCAGCCTGTGGGTTTGGTTGCTTTTGGCTCCTGATGTGCCATGTGAGGAGCACAGAAGAGTGCAGTAGGTGGTGTAATGCCCAGTTGTGATCTCAGTTGAGTTTTCTGTGCTGCATCTTGCTATTTCACCTCTGCTGCTTTGAAATAGGAGTTCACTGGAAGAATCCTCCTGGGGACAGATCTAGATGTGATCTGGTACTCCTGAGAGCCAAGAAAAAACTCTCTTTTTCTGTGTGTATATGGGGGGGGAAATGTAATTAGCAGGATCTTTGGTACCTGAATTGTTTTGGAATAAATTTGTTGTGCTGGAAAATGCAGGTTAGTTGAGGTACCAAGCCTGCCTGAAATGGAGATCTAAAACTGCTGGAATCTGAGAGGAAAAAGACAGATGACTTGTTTTTCGTGGTGTTGCCCTAGAAATCGTGGGGTTTGGCAAATTTTATTTTTGATCATGTATTGTTTTTCTTTAATGTTTTCCGCTATATGCTGGCAGCAAGAACAGCTGAGGCTCTAAAGAGCTGTTTAAAAGAAAAAGTGGGGACTTGGGGATTCTACCATGAAATTAGGAAGAAATGAGCATTACTTCTGCAAAAGCTTGAGCGCTGTGAGAAAGGCACCACTGAAATATTGAATTGGTGACCCAAACAGAAAGCTGCCTTTGGCCATGCTGTGGTGTCGGTGACCTGACAGAACCCTGCAGTCCTGTGTCTCTCCTCAGAGCATTTCACACAGCGCTGAGGGGGCAGTGCTGCAGCTCTGTGCTGTAAATGCTCCTGAGCTGGGCTTTGTGCGTTATATCCTTGGCTCTGTGGGGCTTGAGGAAACCTCTCAAGGAGTCTGTGCTCACTGAAGTCGTGCTGCTGGAACTCTGCCTGCTCTGTTTTGGCTGTTTCCTCCTGGATGCTGGCTCAGGAAATACTTGGTGTTCGATGTGTAGTTAATAGAGCAGAGGTGGTCAGTGAAAAGCAGATGCCTCAGTGGGCTGCTCCAGCATTTTGCTCGTCTTTCCTTTCCCCTAAATGGCCTTTCCAGCTCTTTTAGCAGGGATGTGGTGTCCCTTCCGTGCCCTCCGTGTGGAGGGAAGTGATGCCGACACTTCTGCGCTTGCCCTTCAGGGTGTGAAGTGGTGTGAGGGAGCAGAGGTCAAGCTATTTATTTTGTGTTAGAGCTGTGAAATGCTGGCGCTGACCAAGGTCCAGCTCATGAAAACATCCTGCAGTAATCCCCTGTCTCTCCTGAGGACGTGGAGCAGCAGCAGCTGCAGCTCCGTGTGTCGCTGGCTCAGGAGCCCTTCAGAGGAGTCTTGTCCCCCTGCCCCTGGAAAAAATCTGCTTTCTCTTCCTGCAGCCAGGATTTATAATTCCCTGTGAATTTATTAGTCGGCAAGGATTTCTTTTAGGCAGCAGTACGCAGAACTGGCTGTAGGGGAACCCAAGCTGTAATCAGTCCTGCTAACAGTGGGATTGATGAGCTGTGCTTTCCAAAACTTGGGCTATCATTCTCTTTCCATAATGACTCGCTTTGTAAGTTCTTCTTCCTTGTCGTTAATTATAAATGGTGATAGTAATGATGATAAAGTAAAATCAGGATTAGCTGGGACTCTGATGTGCAAAGCAGGTGTGGCTGAGTTGTGTCTGTAGTGGGTCTGTAGCAGGTGGGATATTTTCTGAAGTGGCCTGGGTTTGAATCTCCCTTCACAGGAGTATGTAGGCTTTTTGCATTATTTATTGAAGAAACTGCGTAATCTGGCCTGTTTTTCTATTTCTGTCTTAAAGCAACAAGACCTCCACGGCAAAGGTAACCTTCCAGAGCTCCAAATGCAAAAGGCAATGCTAAGGCTGTTTCCAAATCTGGTTTTTCTGTTTTGTTTTCTATGTTTTTCTCTCCAAACAAATCAGAGGCAGAAATATTTCTGTCTCTTAAAACATGAGTTTCCTGCTTCAGTGGCTGCAGGGGAAATGGTTAAAGCATGGCACAGCTCTCCTTAAAGACCTGCTGAGTGAGGATGGCACTAGTGCTGCCTTGGAATGCAGTGGCTCTCACAATCCACCCTGGTTATGGTGAGAGGAGATGGAAGGGTGTGCTTCTTTATGAGCTGCTTAGATCAGAGACAGAGCTGATGGGCTAAGTGCCACCTTTATGTTTTGCCTTATGCTGCTACTCCTCAGTGTTATTCTCTACTGACACTTATTGTATAGAAATAAAATTCTCTTCAGTCTCTGGAGAAATATCTTCTGACTTGGAAGGAGGGGATACAATCTGAACCCTTGCAGGGGGAAGAGGTGATTGTATTAGGAGATATAATTATGTTAAAAGAAAAATCATTATTAGACTGGGCAGGCAGCCGCCCAGCATCAAAATTTGGCTTGTGATACCTTTGACCTTACAGGAGCGTGTCTTGGACCGTGGCTGGCTGTTCCGTGCTAGCAGGGAGCTTCAGGAGGGATGGGTGAGTCCCTGGAAACTGGGAATGCCCTCTGATGGGATCCTTC
This sequence comes from Pachycephala philippinensis, assembly GCA_013397055.1. Classification (NCBI taxonomy): domain Eukaryota; kingdom Metazoa; phylum Chordata; class Aves; order Passeriformes; genus Pachycephala; species Pachycephala philippinensis. Next base: position 277,898 of record VWZT01001377.1, on the reverse strand, counting down.
TTAGCGTCCTGGATAGTTTTCATCTTGGCTTTCCGTGTTCAGCTGAACCCCAGGGAGCCGAGGAGGATCACGTGGAAAGGACTTGGATGGCAGGCTGAGCTCTAATGAAAAGAAAACTAAAATTGCAAGTTTGCTGCTGCTGCCTCAGTACAAGGCCATTAGAGGGGTCAGGGAAGGAGCTTTTGCTCACCCAGGGGTGGATCAGGAGCAAGCTGCAGTGTCCAGGGTGTTTCCCAGTTCCCTGTCATGCAGGCACTCTGTGTGTGTGTGCAGGTGTGGATCCTCATATTCCATGGCTGATGGGAAGAAGGTGAGAGTACAGCACAAGGGAAAAACCTTTGCTCTTCCCCCTGCTGTTTCCTGTCCCAAACATAAAAGATTGTGTATCTGCACAGGTATTGTTAAATCAGGCAAACAGGTCCACCAGAGATTATTGATAACCTGCTCTTGCCATCCTGGGCTGAGCCTGAAGGCAGGCAGTGCCTGGAGCTGTTGAAAATGCAGTCGGGCACTCTTCAAATTCATCAGCAAGTTTGTCATAACTTACTGCCACAAACTAATTCCCACTGTCCTTTCAGAGACCTTTGTACATAACCGGTGGAAAAAAAAATAGCAGCCAGATCCTTGCTGGCAGGTTTAGCTGCATAATTAGGCACTACCTCCCCCAAAATAATATTCAAATAAGCTGAGCAATCTAAAACCCTTTGGCTTCGGGGCACAGTCATGCGATGTGTGGGTGTTCTTGTTTCCTGTGTGTTTTAATGAGAAAATTATTGGGAAGGTGTTTGTCAGGGCTGAAGGGCATCTCCAGCAAAGTCAGGACCATCGCCTTGGGATTTCCAGAGGTCGCTTGACACTGGAAAAGTTTTCCTCTTGGTTAGACAGCCTCATTAAAAGCCTTACAAAGGAGGGAAGCAATGGAGTGCTGGGACTGCACTGAGCTGCTGCTGTCTCAGGTATAACTGCCCAGTTTGTGGGAATTGGGGTAATGAGGATCTAGTAAATGACACAAGAATCACTTTTATGCTGTCTCTGTTGAACATTTTCTTTGTGCTAATAGGAGAAGTGAAAAGTGTTGCTTTACCTTTTCCCCTGCAAGTTAACATTCCTGTACCAGCTGGAAAATAATGCTATAAAATCGGGATCTTTGTAGGAGAACTGGAGATTTTGGCTGCATTGTAGCCAGCGTAATGAGATGATAGCATATGTTGTGAAGCTGCCCTACATAAATGTATGAAGAGAGAACTTTATTTTCTGAAAGTCATCCCTTGGGATATGTGAATGCACAGCGTTAGTCAAACACACTGCTAAAATTGTCTGCAAACCCACACCAGGATAATGCAGTGTGTATTCCTGTGCTTCCCTTTCTACATAACTCCTTTTGTAAATATCTCAAACCCCATTGTTTGGGCACTGCTGTGTGTTGTGTGTGCCTGTCTCAAGGTGCATGGGGCTGATCCCAAGAGGAATAGCTCCTGGGAATAGCTCCAAGAGGAGGCCAGTGCAGCAGTGGGAAGGATAAAGGTGATGTGGTATGGACAGCTCTGGATGTGGACAAGAGCAAATCTTAAAGCTCAGCTCATTCCACCCTGGCCTTGGCACCTTCCAGGGATCCAGGGGCAGCCAGAGCTTCTCTGAGCACCCTGTGCCAGGGCCTGCCCACCCTCACAATACAGAATTTCTTCCCAATATCCCATCCATCCCTGCCCTCTGGCAGTTTGAAGCCATTTCCCCTTGTCCTCTCCTTCCATCCCTTGTCCCCAGTCCCTCTCCAGCTCTTTTGTGGCCCCTTTAGGCACTGGAAGGGGCTCTTTGGAGCCTTGGAGCCTTCCCTTCTCCAGGTTAAATAACCTCTGCTCTCTCAGGCTGAGATCTTCTAGCTGCTGACAGCAGCTGGCATTAATTTGTGTGAAGTGCCTCTGGATCGACTTGCACACATGTTGGGAGGTCAAATTGAAGAGCTTCCTGCAAAAGGCACGTGGATATAGGCTCCCTAATGATGGGTATAAAAAATGTTCAATCGAGCTTTATAGCCATGTTGTCTGAGTTAACTGAGCTCACAGCTTCATTAACAAGGATGTCTCGTGGCCTGGAGTGCTCTGCCATGTGGAGATGTGGAAATAGAAATCTCTTGTAAATATTTCCAAAGAAGTCCATGCTTTTGTGCTTCCCCTGTAGCTGTGTTGCAGAATGCTGTGTTCTTTTTCACAGCTATTGATTGAAATACTTTGGTTTCTTTGCTACTCAATTTAAAGCCATAGTAAAAAGATGCTGGAAATAACTCTTAAAAAAAGCAGCTTGTTCCTTGTTTTTTTTTCTGCACTGCCTACCCAAGGAAATTTCACATCAGAGCTGTAGCAGGCTTGGGTTTGATTGGAAGAATAGTGGCAGCTCCAGGCAGTAGTCAGTCACTGTCTGAGGAGATATGAAAAGGTCTGTAATCCTCAGAGATGTGCTGTGGGCATCTTGTTCCCATTGTCCTGCTAACTCGACCTTTGACCAAATACCTCTCTGGGGATTATTTTAAAGACAGAATAATTCTGGACTTGTTTTTTGGAACAGACTTCTGAATTTTGTTGGCATTAAAAAAAACCTGCTGTGGCTGAAAAAGCTGCACTTGCACAGGAAGGTGATGTAAGCCCTGCTGCTCTTCATTGCTCACAACAAGCAGGTGGCACTTAAAATACACTCAGGTGAACGAAGCCCTGAAGGTGGCTCTGAGTATAATGCAAATAAATACCTGCATTCCCTCTGCCCCTTCCCATCAAAGTGTTCATGTTGCATTTTTGATGCTTTTCTGGAGAAGGTAAAATGACCTCTGATTGGTGAAGTGTCTCAGGAAACTTTAATTACTTTACTATCTGAAGCCTTGGCTGGTTTTGCTGGAGATAAGCCCTGGCTGTCATGGCAGTAGGACTTTCCCTATTTAGGGATGTCCAGAGTCTCAAACACCATGGAAAGCAATTGGTGAAATTCCTTGGGGCTTTCTCATCACAGCCTTCGTGGTCACGTTGCTGCGGAAAAGATGTCTACCTCCACATTTTATTATGGAAAAAAAAAAAGCTTTAGTATTAGAAGTGGTGCATTCATGCATCTTCTGGCCAGCTTTAAGGAACTGTGGTTAATTCAGAGAGTGAGTGAAATTCCAAGGCTGCTCTTTGGCTGAAATACAGGTGCCCTGATGGGGTAATAAAGAAATTCCAGTTTCTGGTACAGCAAACAGGGAAGTTGTGTGATGTAAAAATAGTCATAGGAGATGGGAGCAAAGAGGAGATGTCTGTCTTGCCTGCTTTTCAAAGCTTGGAGTTGAGCAGAAACCTGCAACATCTCTAATAAATAGGTTGGTTGGGGTAGTTTTTTAGCCCTTTGTTGTTATTGAAGTCTTTCCCTGGTGGCTTTATTGGTTCGGCTGTGCTCTGCAAAGGAAAATGCTTTTGCTCCACTGCTGCTGGAGAGCACTGATCTCCTCCCACTGGGATGAGAAGGAGCAGCACAGCCTTGAGGTATGTCACCTTCTGCATGAGGGCTCCTGCTCAGGTAGGGAAGGTGTCCTGGCATCTCCTTTTCTCCATCCTGCCTGCGTGTCATTCCTGAAAATCTGTAACTCGAGGATAAAACCAAGCGCCAAACTGTGGCCTGTGTGATTGTTAACAGAGACAATGACAGCAGCAGTGGTGTGGAACTGCAAGTAATGAACATGGCTTTTTTCCTCTCCCTGAGAGTGGATGGGAAATCCAGTGTTCTGTGCCAGGCAGACTGTTGGAAACACCTCTGGGGGGGTGGAGGAGCAAGCTCTGTGAAGTTAATAAACAGTGGTGTGCTGCAGGGCTGTGGCTGTGTGTTTGCTGAGCTGCTGGGGTTCAGGTTGTTCAGTACCGACGCAGATTTTCTAAATGAGTATCAAAATTAGAACTTGAAAAGGCAGGTGATTCTCTCAAGGAATTTCTGCCTCAGAGGCAATCCTGAAAAAAATGAGGGAGCCAGCATTTTATGAGATGTCACAAGAGGCTGTAGCTTTCCCTTTTTCGCACAACTGAAAACTGGAACATTGTGTCCCGGGGCTCGGGAATCTCCCGCTTTTGCTACACCATTTTTACCACACAGAGGAAGAGCTCTGTTGGAAACGTGCTCCCCCAGCTTGGGAGCTGTGGCTTTAGGGAAATCATACAGCAGAGCCTTGGGGAAAAGCGAGGGCAGGAGTGTGTGTACTATTCCTCTGATTTAAAGACAGAAATTATCTCATCGTGGAGCATATGCATTTTTCTTACTCATTGATGCTGTGAACATGAATTTTTCACTAAAGGGACACATTATTTCTTGGGAAGAATGATTAGAAGTCTTCTACTTCTTTCTTGCCTCCCAAGCAATTTTTTGTGCCTGTGGTATCCAAAATGTGGCTGACATTGACCCATTTATCAGTTTTACTCATTTATCAGTGTCCTGCTGTTCTCCCTGGGTGTTCGCAAAATGAAGCATATAACAGGATATTGGATAAATACAGCGAGCAAAACATGCCTGTGTCTAACAACAACCAAGTTTAAATTGGGAAATACACTTTTGTGTTTTGGCTGCAGCTGAAGGCTGATTTTCCGGATGAGTTTATTTAAATGACTCCCAGTCCAAATGTTGCACTTTCATTTAAACCTGGTTTCACCCTCCCCTTCCTGTAGCACTGGGCTGTGGCTGCAACAGATGCGAGAAGTTGAATTTTCAGTTTCCTTCCCTGTAACTGCTCGGGTTCCTCAGCGAGAGGTGCTGAGCTCTGTGGTTTGGGTGTGAACATGCAAATGTCTGCAATAAAAGCTTCAGCCCTAAAAATTCAGGATGTAGTTTAGGTACCAGGTGGTGGAGCTGTCAGCTTGGGCAGGATGGCAGGTTCCGCTGAGCCTCAGCCATGGAGCCAAATGCGGATGTGAAGAATGTTCACGTGCTTCAAAAAATTTACAGAAACGAGTGGTGTGCAGGGGTGGGAAATCTTGACTTCCCAGTTTTGTGTTTGTGAAAATGTTGTTGCTCTGTAAGCATAAACCCTTACCCGCTGCGTAGGTCCGGCATCTGCCCTTAGTTGAAACAGATACCTAGCTCAAATAAAGGTGAAGTGTTGATACAGAATGAGTTACTGCAGAGTGCGGTGTGTTGCCACACAGGAAGGCAGCAGTTGATGCAATCCCATGGAGTCGTGTTGCCGTGCTCTGCCTGGAGCTGAGCACGCTGCCTGGGGCACGGCTCTTTCCCTGCCCAGGGGCTTCCCCTGCAGCTCTGGGGCACTCCTTTGTGCCTGAGGGAACAGCATCTCTAGCAATAGGAATGCTTGTTTAAACCTCCTGCTGGAGAAATGGGCTTCTGAGGGGAGCATGAATGTTTAAGAGAGAAAAATTTCCAAGAGCCTTCTGTTTAGTATAAAGATTGTGGAGTCTAAGTTTTATTTTTCTAGTTAAAATCCCTGTTTGTGTTTCACAACTAAAGCACTCTGCCTCCCCATCCCAATTTCTGAATGTAGTTAAAAACACTCTAACTTCTTAAGCTTGACCATTTTAGTTTTTTCAAGGACAAGGCATCTGTTGGAACAAGGAAAAAAAAATAAAACCGTGATGGGTCTTGAATGTAGTCTCTGTAATGAGTTCCAGTGCTTAGCCACAGCTCGTGGATAGATGATGTTCCAGTGACAGGTACTCCGGACTGAAAAGAGTGAATTCTTAGCACATCACAAGGATTTCATTCTGCAGCAATAGCTATAGTAGAAGCATTTGGCGGCAGCAGAAGGAGCAGAATGATTTCTGCCGGAGTAACTCAGTGTTAATGCACTTAGGGAAATACATCTCCTTCACAGGGAAGAATTCTCTGTTTAGCAAGGTAAGTGAGTGCCAAGGATCTTGAAGGGTTAATAATGTCAGGCTAATTTTTTTTAAGTCTATCTAAGCCATATAAATATGGAAGTCACTTCTGTGTGAAGAATTTCTGCATCTCTTTGGGTGGGTAGGTGATTGCAGTCCGGAATCCCCCGACTGCTTTGTCAACGCTCTCTTCTATTTGTTCATTTCCTGCTGTTCTGTGGATCTTCTTGCGTTTGCTCTTAGAGCAGTGTAATTCTTTCTGGGAGCGCGTTTCCAAACAGCAAATGGATGAGTTAGGAGTGTAAAGAGCTATTAATACATCTGCTGGTACGGCATGCCGCGGTGTGCCGAGAGCTGGGGAGTGGATGACAGAACTCCTCGGCTGTGTGTGGTGCGCGGTGCCTCCCTGCAGCCGCGGGCTGAGCCTGAGGTCCGNTCCCTGCAGCCGCGGGCTGAGCCTGAGGTCCGGAGCGGCGGGGAAGCCCGGCCCGGGGCGGGGGAGGAGGCTGCGGAGCGCGGTGCCGTGCTCGGGGGAGCTCCTGCGGCACCGGTGCTTCCCGGCCCCGGGGGAGCGGCTGGGGGACGGACACGGGGCTCAGCTCCGCTTCAGAGCCTGCTTTTGTTACTGCCGGTGGAAACCTGCGCAGCCTGGGTGCCAGGGGAGCCGGGATTCCCTGCCCATGGCTTTCCCGCTTGGCAGAAGGCAGAGCCAGCATCCCGCGGGGGTGTCCCCGGTTCCCAGCCCCGGAGCGGTGGCCACCGGCGGCTCCTGCCGCTGCTGCTCCCCCCGCAACCTTCAGGCTCCTGCGGCAAGGTTGTCGCTGTGCCAGCCGTGTCGGGTTCTCGGGGGTGCCCTTGGTCTCGAAAGCAACCCCCTGTTAAAATAATGTAAAAAGAGAGGATTACGCTTCCTGTTCCGAGCACGCCCGAGTAGCAGAATCTGTAGCAGAGAGCCTGCTGCTAACAAGTAGCTTTCCTTTCGTAAAAGAGGGATTTGCATATGGGATAAGGAGGCTGGAGCAGATGGGGTCAGCCTGTCTGGTTTGATCAGTGAATTCAGAAACAATTCGATTGGAGTTCTTGTCCCGGAGCGTTAATTGTCTTGGGGGCTGTGGAGCAGGGAGAGAGAAGGGAGGTGTTTAATCGTGAGGATTTGCTTCCCAGTGCCGTGCACAGTAACTGGAAATCCCTTCGTTTGTATTCATAGCAGCCGGCAAGCGTTCTTCAGTTTGAGTCAGAAGGACTGTGCTGGTTAAAGCCATTATTAGGTGCAGGGGTTTCCCAAAACAGCTATTTTTGACATTATCTCTCCTTTCAAATCGACTCAAACGTTTTGACCTGTAGGCAGTGCAAGAGAAGAAAAGGTCACTGTTAATTAGATTATTGCCCATCTGTATGTTAACATGGCTCTCTCTGTTGGCTGTGCATTATTGATGATGTGTAGCAGAGATTAAATTATTTTTCTGTAACTTGCTGCTCAGCTGGACTTCAGGCCTGTTCTCTGCAGATGAAGTATGATTGTACGTGATTTAAGACTGCCTGAAACACAAATCTGAGTGTCAGAGAGGTTGCAGGAATGAACCAGTATCACCTGCAGGTAGTGAATTACAGCATCTGCACTGAGCAATTACTTTAGAAATGTCGGAATTAGTGTGAGACTGTTTTCAAACTAACTTGTACAGGATATACAGGGATTTCAGTTCAGTTTCTCTGTGTGTTTCTCAGTTTTTGGGTGTTTTGAATACCAGCCTGGCTCTCGGTGACTCTGCCAAGCCCTACTGTATTCACACTCAGCTCTGGAGGGTTCCCAGAGGTTCTGTGTGGTTTTGCACTGGCTCTGGTACTGGAGGTGTAGGGAAAAGCTGCTGGCCAGAGCTTTGTGTGCATTTGCAGTGGTGTTTCCAGGCTGAAGTTTGTCAAAATTTCTCACCTCGTTTGGCTTTAATGGTGTTTCTCAGTGTGTGAGCTGAGAGAGGAAATGAGGCAGAAGAAACATGTCCTTGGCTTGTCCTGCAAGCCCTGTGGAGGCACCCTGAAAGTGTTCTTCATTTATTTTGAGCTCAACGAGAATCTGAGACCTTTAAACACCATTCCTCCAGAAATCTGGCATCTAAAAGCAGCTGGGGGCACCTGCCATGTTCTGTTTCCCAAAGTAAAACCTCCTGTGGAAGTTGAACAGCACTGAAGGTTCACTGGGTGACATTTAGGGGGGAGTGTTTGGGGCACAGCGATGGCTGTGCACACTGGTGCTGCTTTGATGTGTGGTGGCACACATGGCTTCAGCTCTGGTGGCTCACTCAGCACCAGATCTCTGCTCTGGATTTCTCACTCCAGTTACTTTGAGGTGCGCATCAGTTTGAGGTGTGTGTGTACTGGGAAAGTGTGGTCTTGCAGCTGACATGAAAAGCAGTGAAATTCCTTGGCTCTCCTGGGAAACACAGGGGCTTTGCGTTTCCTGCCCCTTGAACAGTAGGGAGTTGGACTGGAGGAGGAGGAGAATGGTGTGGCATTAATTTTGGGGACTTCTAACCCAAAATTGGAGGGTGAAGCAAGTTCAAGGTGGTGCTTCTCTGCTGCCACGGTGCTTAAGAGGGATTTAATTTTGATTTGCTCGTTGCAGTGTTGAGAAGCCTTCTCCTGCCTAAGGGAGCGTTTAAATTAGTCGCTCACAGAAAATGTGTGCAAGTTTCTGAGGAAAGATGAATTTGGCTGGCAACTTGGGCTTACTACAAAGTGATATTGGGGTTCCTGAGAAAAAAATCAGCTTTTTTGTGTGTGTTAGAGTGCTGATGTATTGCCTGGTCTCTAGGGTGAATTTAACCCCTCTCACCACCCCAAATTAACAGTGGAGCTTTTATTGAATTGGGTGTTGATAGTTGATTGGTCTTCTCTAAGCAATGAGAAAACAGGTCTGACCTGGCCTTGTGGCAATTTCCACGTGGAAGTTAAAAATGGCTACTCTTTTATGGAAGTAAAGTTAGAAGATTCGCATGAGGAACTCTCCCCTCATGGAGAAGAGAATAATCCTAAACCTTTAATGCAGTATTTGAAGGTTTGATTTTTCTTAGCTGTATTAAATTGTAGTTTAAAGGTTTCAAAACCACCAGTGTTGGTGATGCTGATGTGGCTCTCACAGGGGAGCAAGGACGGATGCAAACAAAGATCTGCCAGCAAGTGGTGAGTTCCACCAGTGCTAGCCTTAATTTCTGCTTGGAAAGAGGCTGTCGACCCCAGATGTGAGCAGGGATGATGGGGTATTTCTCACCTTCCAGCTGCAAGCAGGAAAACCAGCAGCTATGTGGCAGCACATGGTATTGATTCCCTTATCTAGCTGATAACAGCCTGCAGGAAAAAAAAGGATGAGCTTGAGTAAAGCAGAGGACATCAGAGCACCACCATGGGCTGGAGTTGGGAGGCAGCCCCTGTCACCAGCAGTGCAGTCTGGGGTCTCCTTAATTAAGAGAGTAAATTAAGGGGCATTTTTATAGCTACAGCACTCGTGATTTATGTAATCTGCTTTTGTTAGCATCCCCTGCTCCAGCAAAGCTTCCTCCCTAAAGCCTCCTTGGAGGGAGAATGCTGTGCAAACACTTCAGGCCGGGTGAGATGGATGGTGCCTGCTGGCAGCCTCTGGGGAATATGCTGGCAGCAGAGTCAGGGATGCAGCAGTGCCAGAGCTCGGTCCTGTTCAAAATGCAGGCCCCAGAGGGGAGGTGAGGTGTGGATTCCGTGGGCTCCCTGTTGGCTGTAGTGTTGGGCAAGACTCTGTGCTTATCCCACAGAGCTCCAAGGTGTCCTGGAAATTGGTGTGAAGGGTGAAGGACTGTGGCTGTGTGAAAACTGAGCAAGCAAGGATCAAAACGATGCTGACATGTCAGGTGTGGTAACACAGGTGCCAGAGGAGGGGCAGTTGCCAAAGGCAGAGTTTGGTGGTGTTGCACAGCCTGAGGTTTTGGACTGTAATGTTTGGGAAGTGCATACAGCGTTGCCACACAAGGCCGGTGCTGTGGCTGTAAGCGCTGCCCGCTGCAGCGTTAGCAAAGCGTTGTGCTTCCTCCAAACCATGGAGGAGCTGCTGATTTCTAAACCTGGGAGCAGCATGGGCTAAAAGCAGGGCTTGGGATGGAGGCAGCTTCAGGTGGGAGTCTGGTTCTGATCCTGACAAACCTTGCTGTTCCCCTTGGCAAGCAGTGAAATAAATCCTGTAAAAGAAACCTTCTGAGAGTTGGCTTGGTGCAGGAAATGCTTCCCTGCAGCAGTTCCTGTACAGTGCTTTGAGCCTTTGGGAGAGACCAAGCCAGTCTTGTCCTTCTCACTGTCCTGCAGTGTACAGCTGGATTAATTTTCCACAGTGCAAGACTCCTGTGCTTTTAAAAAACAAAACAAAACCCCAAGGAATTTCAGCTTGTTCACAGATGGGGTCTGAACACACGTGCCTTCAGGTGGAATTGAAGAATTTCTGTATCTGAGGCTGTTTTGTGCTGGGATGAAAAAACCACGAAGAATTGCTATTAAATAATGAATTTTTACAAAAGAAAGCTCAAAGTCTTGCTTGTTAACAGCTTGTGTGTCTCCACTCACTGACGGTCAGTGTGACTGTAACTGCAGTTTTAAAGTGGCATCTCTTCCAGGATGCAGCACTCTTTAAGGGATCTGTGAGTTCAGTGCCGAGCTGGGAGGGTTTGGGTTGTGTGAGTGGCCTCAGGGGTGGGTCCGCACGGGCTGGGGGAGCAGGGCTGCTGAGCTGGCACAGGCTGCTCCTGAGCTGGCACAGGCTGCTCCTGCTCCCCGGAGCCGGCGGAAATTCCCTTGAGATCTCGGATGAGATCTCCCCAGGGCCTGCCTTTGGCCGTGCCCAAAAATAAAACCAGGGACGGGCATTCGTTTTATTTTTTTTATCACAAGGCAGGTACAGCCAAATGGAAAATATTGACTGTCAAAATCCAAAGTCAGGCTTTGAATATTTTGAATATTTTGTGATAAGGATGCATAAAGACCTATTTTTTTTTTTTGTGCATGTTACTTTTTCCAGACCTATTTCTTGATGGAAAATAAATATAAATTGTTTTTGCTTCTTTTTCACTTCTATGGAAGTCAGACATCATATCTCCAGTATTTCACAGGATATTCTGATTTGGAAGGCACCCACAAGGATCATCATTCCGTATTTCCTCTGGAAGCTTCAAAAGTACCTGGTTGTGGGGGTTTTTGCCCGCATTTACTGAATTTTTATGTCTAATTATTATTATAGTTAGCAGCAGCTTTACATTTCTTATCCTAAATGCTGTGAATAATGTGTTTAGAGTATTGATCTATCAAGTACCCTTAAGGTAGCTGCATTTGACTTGGAGATTTAGATTTCAACTTCAATTAGAATAAGTCATAAAAATGTCTTCTTTACAATTCTCTTTGGTTTAAATAAATCAGACAGTGTGTTAAATACAGAGCAATTGACATGCAGTGTGTTATCAGAGCTAAACTGGGAGTTAGGATTGTGGGAGCTGGATAGCTGTACCCAAGTGCAGGGAAACCCCATTGCTGGATATGAGTGGCACTTCAGGAAAATAAAGTAAAAATGGTGAATGTATTCAAAGCTGACTATTCTCAATGAGTTTTCCTGGTGGCTTGACTTATTGAAGCTCAGTATTCTCTAAATGGCTTGGATTTGAAGTCCCGCTTCCCAAAACTGAGTTTTGTTGCACCATGGCTAAACCCAGCCAGAAAGAATAGGGAAGGAGGTTTTGCCAGGCTTGATTAAATTCAGTACCTTTTACTTTTTCCATAGTTAAAAGTGGATGGAACTTACCTTTCTGCTCTCAAGTGTTTAACCTCTGAGAACCCCCCTTGACCCAAGCATCAATTGCTGCTCGTGAACTCCTGCACTGAAGCTTTATCCCCTTTCCCTTCTGTGCTTTTCACACTGAAATAGGTTTTCCTTTTTATCACAGTTATGCCTTTGAAGGTACCTGAGTTCGTGTGGATTGGAGTTTTTTCTTTTTCCAGATATATCCCAAGTATTGGGGCTGGGGAAAAGATGGGATGAAGAAGTCATAATGTGACAGTTACTTTTTGTTAGAGCCAAGATTAGCTTTAGTGACCAAATCCCCCTCCCTTTCCCAGCTGCAGGCTGAGGGTTGCTGTGACATTCCTCACGGGTACTGGGCTTTCAGGGAAAATCCCCAAGGCCTTGATAATGCTGTGATCACATCTGGGCAGTGCCCAGAGGCACTGGCAGGGCTCACCTGCTGATCCCTGCGCCAGGTGCTGCCTTGCTTTGCATGAGGTTTGCTCTTTCCCCTCTTCGTGCTGAGAAATTCCTCCCTTAGAGTTCAAATGGCAATTAAGAGTATTTTTTTCCAGAATTTCAAGTTGCTTAGAGAACTCTGTGCCCAATCACTCTGTGAAACAAATTGCATGGAAATAACACGAATCATAACTGATTTAAGTGATTTACCATGGCATTACCAGGTGGCAGTTCTGTTGTGGTGCCCGTTGTGCTCAGTGATGAGGTGAAGTGAGTGGGCAAATGCAGGTTAAATGGTCTGTGATATCTGTTTCCCAAGCTCTGATTTTACTCAACAGCTAAAACAGGGCAGGGGGGGAAAGGAGGAGGATGCTTTCCTAAAGCAGCCCTAAAATCCTACCTCCACAAGTAGGATTACTGAGGTTTTTCTTAACAGATGTCTGAAGCTACACCTGAAAAAATTAACTTGCAAAGTGGCACAGCAATTTGAGCTAGGTTTCTGTGAGCCTGAATGCTCATCCCTCACCCTCACACTTTTTGCTTGGAAAGGCCATGTGTTCTTGTAGAAACCCTCCCACTGTGTCCTTGGGTAGAATGCAGGCTGACAGGGGGATTCCAAATGTTTAACAGAAAAATTGCTCTGAAATATTTATCCAGTAATTGCACAGAACAGCTTTTGCTCTCCAATTTAATCAAGTATTTTATCACCACTTCAGGCTGCAGGTAATAGACTGAACGGAATATTTTGGATCTTACCCCTCTTGCATTATTCATGGTCGGTTGTCTCTGTTCTCAGCTTGCCAGATGAATTACTTGTGTTTTCAATAGTTAGGCTTGATTTATTCTTTTTTCAGTGTGTGTAATGCTTAAACAATTCCCAGGCAGATTTGGAAGATAACTTCTTGAAGACACAAAGTTTAGGATCGCATTGATCTCGCATGCACTGATGCATCAAACTGACACCATCCATTTGAGGGCAGAGCTCACCAAGAGAAACTCATATTTGAAGATTGTAAGTTGTCTCTTCCACAAAGCATTTTTTTTCTTTACTGGCAGTATTAAAAAAGCAGTTCCTTTTAATCTTGCCCTGATGACTCATCTGCACTTTGATACTATAAGGTTATTGAGTACCAGAAGTTACAGACTCGGCTCGTTGGCAGTGGAACTGAAATATCGGAGGGTTTCACTGAAGTAGCAGTGTCTGGCAGCGTATCCCTGCCCAGTGGGGAGTAGGGTGGCTAAGGGGGGTATGAGGGGATTGGGGGAATAAAGCAAGAGCTGGTAGCACTGGGAATTCGCCCTTAGTATAAAAGGGAAGTCTATTTTGCAGGGGTCACAACAGAAATAAAACTGGTGATTTGGAGCTGGACAGTGTGTTTTGACCTGTGTGCTTCCCACTTTGAGCTGGACAGTCTATTTGTGATGTCTGTGACAAATCCTTCCTGAGCAGGAGTAAAGTTTATTGACTGGAGGAAGAACGCTGCGTATGCGGAGGTACATGGATAAATCACTCACTGTGTACCTGAATTACCTCTTTTGGTTCTTTCCTACGTGACATCTTTCATTTGAAAGAACTGAATGAGTACTTTAAGGGCTGTGCAAACAGAGGGTTGTAGTGAATAAAGCAGCAACCGCTTGAGAAAGGACACAGCCAGTTTGCATCGTTAGTTCCTTTAAACAGAAAAGAAATAGTTTTCAATTCAGAGATCAGTCTTGAGCAGCTCCTCGAGCAGGAGGATGAAGAGTGTGTGAGTGATGCCTGTGTTGGGGAGCTGTTCTGCAGGGTCTGTTCTGTTATTTCTCTCTTTGGCAAGTCCTTGCAAATAGTTGTGTGATTAATCGAGCTGTTGCTGTACACCACAGAGCAGTGATCTCATGGATAAACTTGCTTAGAAAGCCCTTTCTCATCTATTGTAGCAAATTCAGCCAGGCATTTGAGACACTTCATTTTTTTATTGTTTCTCTGCCAGAAATACTTTAACTGCATTAGAGATCTTTGTATGAGCCAGTGATAACTTATGAACTGTGGGCCAAGAAGCTGCTGAAGGTTGCACAGTTCAGTAAAATGTTTTTCCTGGCCTTGCTGCTGTAAGGCAATGGCTGTGGAAGTTTCCCTAGATTGTGATAAAGAGCGAGGAGTGATTGAATGGCAGGGAGCAGCGATACCTGGAGAGGGTGGATGCTAGGGAAGCCTGTCAGGAGCCCCACACAGTGCTCAGTACTGGGTTTGGCCAGCTCCTGTGGGATACCTGGGCTGGTAACAACACACTACAGTCCAGGTGACTGGGAACTTGGCACAGTGGAAGCAGGCATTGGTTTGCTTCCCCTGGTAGATTTGACTTGCAGTTGTAAATGTTAAAATACGGTTGGTATCTGGGAAGAGGGAAAGCTTAACATGAATAAAATAACTGGGAAAGGGAGGTTTTCACCTGCTGAGCCATGTGCAAATGTGCCAGTGGAAGAGGAACGCTGAAGGGGCTTACTTGTGATCCATCGGCTGCTCCCGAAGGATGGGTTCTGGGTTCCATTGCTGCACACTTTGGGGCACATGTGCTCTGGGTAAGGGGGTGGGGCTGACACCTGCACTTCTTGTAACCCTCTAAAAGATCCTGAAGCACGAGATGTGCTAAGGGTCAAGTGAATATCTTCAGGGCCATACAGAAACAGGTTTCAAGTCTGTAGCTGGCATTTAGGAACTGAAAACTCCATTTGGAGTTCGGTTTTGATCCTTGTCTCATACTCACTTTCTGCTGCTGAGTCTGGTGGTGTCAATCTGCTTCTGAGTTTGCTGAGAACCTGTGAATTTGCTCCTGAGAACTGCAGCTGAGGCACCATTTCTTGTGTCTCTCCCAGGAATGCAGTTTGTTTCCCCTGTGCAGCTCTTAATACATTATTCTTTAAACTGGTAACTAGCAGAGGCATGCTCCACTCAAATTTCAAGCCCAAACTGGTAGTCTTTGACAAACCTTTTCACTTTAACCCTGTAACTCTTTCCCAGTCCTGCAGTTATAAAGAGAAAGGTTTAGCTTCTGTATTTCTGCCTGGCAAGATGCTGCTGGAGGAGTGCCTGCTGTGCCTGTGTTAGTGGGGTATGAGCTGTACGTGGTGCTGTGAGCTGCTGTGGAGATGCCGAGATCAGGAGAGTGGTGGGAGCCCTGGTGAGCAGGGCAAGGGCAGCCTCTGCTGTCCATGGAAATCCCCAGATGGCTGCTGACAGCTGAGGAAACAGCTGCAAGTGTAACCCAAGAGCTTGCCTGATCTGTGGCATAGGCCAAGCATGCAGCCATTGTATTTTAGGATTGCTCTGAAGAAATATTCTTAATAAATCCACATGACTATGCTCTGTTAGTCAATTCAAGACAGGCTTGAACGCCACATTGTGAAGGTGATTGTCACCGGCTTTAGGGCCTGCTAGGAGCTGACCCTCTTCCACTGTGCTGCCTGTGCCCAGCAGACACATGTTGGTGCTTTGACAGTGCTTGTCACTGTTCTATTTGGGGCAAAAACGGGTTGCTGACCTGAAAGTTTAGTTACCCACGCCTAATGTTGATCCCTGGCGTGCCTGTTGTCCATGTTGGCAGTATGGCTCCAGCTGTAGACACCTGTGTGTCAGGTGTGCGTGCCACATGGATTATAAAAGTTGGTTTAATTCCTGCTGGAGCCTTTGTTGGTTGTTTCCAAGCTGTACTTAAAAAGAAGGAGAAAAAGAAAAAAAATTGGAAAACTACAGTGTGAAATATGTGTGAGCTGTTTGAACAAAATGTCCCTCATCCTGTATGTGTGTGTGACTTCTACCAGTACTTGCTCCAAACAGTGAACTGGATGGTGGTCTCCTTAAGGGGAGGGAAAATAGGAAGTACAAATGCACTGGTCCAGAAAAAGAGTGAAACAGTCTTCTTGGGTTTGTTGTGTTGGTGTATTGACATTTATAGAGCTTTGGGGTTACTTGAAGCCCTTAATTTTTCTTTCATAATAAAAAAAATAATTAAAAATTCATTCATGTTTTAGTGGCCTGAATATTCACAGACTGTCCTAGGAGTGCCATCGGTAGCTCCTGAATTTGCTCTCCATCTTGCTCCTGCTGATAGCCAGTAAGCTGCTACCAGCCGATGGCTTCAGAAACGTTGTTGTAACTACACAAATCAAACGTGCTGTCAGCAGCAGCTCTGGAATCAGCCAGCTGACTCTGTGTGCCTTCTCCTGTTGGTAGAGCTTGTCCCCTGCCTGTGGGGGTCCCTGCTAAGATGTCCTGGTGACTTCATGGAGATGATCTCACTGTGCCCCCTGTGAAGCACCAGTGACTTTTCTTAGTGCTTTAAAGCAAAACAGTGAGCAGCAAAGCACTGATAGTTTGTGCTGTAGTTTAAGATCAAGTCAGTAAAGGAGACCTTTGAAGGCCCATCTGGAATTCTGTTTTGTTCCCCAGCTGTGCCAGGTTGGCTGCTTCTCCATGGCCCGGGACTGTAAAGTCGACTACTATGGTGAAAAGCAGGAAAAATGGATTCCCAGGATTGATTTGCAGGGGACTTTGGAGGGTTTTTTCCTTGCAGTGTGGTAAAATAGTATAAGAAGCATTCACTGTGTTAATACTTGAGCTGTTTCTATCATGTGAGATCTGTTTAAAGGAATCTGGAACATCTTTGCTTGGCCTCTCCTCTTGCTCCCAGGTGCTGTAGCACACCGAGAGGAGAAGCAAAGGTGCCAGTCACCCAAATGGCTCTTGTGACATGTACTTGCTGTGAAGAGCAAACACTGACAACCAGTTTGAAGCCTCCACTGTTATCTGAGCCTTTTCCTGCTGTTCCCAAGGACCAGACAAAGGCAGCTCATCACTTGTCTCCTTGAGTGAACTGATGTTTCCAGCTCTTTACATGGTCTGCTGTTAACAAGAAACTTCACCTCAGGAATAACGCTGTTTTCAGGTGTGTTTCAGCCGTGGGCTGGACTGCAGAAGGCCTGTGGTTGTGGCTATAAATCCACTGCTGTGAAATGTGGACGGTGTAACTGCCCATCATCCTCACACCAGGAAAGCACAGGAACTTGGTGGTTCAGAGATGGGGTGTGGAGGGAATGTGCTGCTGAAGCAGCTGCTGAGCACAGGTAATTGGCAAAGTCAGCAGCTGTGGCTGCTGCTGCAGGAAGCTTTGGTGTCACAGGCTTGCAAAATGGTTCTTCCATGCAAATTTGTGTGTGTTGGACAGAAGGTTTTCCTAGAAGGAGGAAACAGCTGTTTGAACCTGGCAGTTTATGACTCACTGGTGCCCTAACAATCAATTTAGGCACACTGACTTGTTAAATGATGTCTTACTGTTTGCTTAAGCGCTTAATTTGGGATCCTTGAAGGAATCACAAGGTGGAATAGATGGGAAAACACTCTCTTCATAGAACTTAGCCAGCTGTCATGGGGTTTTTGAAAAGGTCCTTGTTCTAAGTTAGTGTTCCTTTGAAGTAGTCTGCTCCAAATGGACATGAGTGAGGCACAGGAGCGTTTTTCAGACAGCAGCAAGTGCCTGAAGCTGCTGTATTTTCTCCTGGAACAGTAAACATGTAAAGCAGCAGTTCCAAGCTGGAGCTGATGGGCTCCAATGCCCTTTGCTAGAAGGTGCCACAGGCAGTCTCAGACCCCGGGGTTGTAAAAATGGAGCAGGAAGGGTCTTGTCCAGCTGGTGTTCAAGTACAGAAGATTGGTTGTCTGCTTGGTTGCTACAGCTCCTGTGCTGCTCAGGTTCCTCGGGGGCTTCCAGGATCGAGCTGTCGTGTTGTCCTTCACAGGTGACCTTGGATGTGGGATGCCAGGCAGGTTGGACTGCAGTTACAGCTGCTTCTCTTGCCCCTGTTGTTCATAGTAAAGAGGTGGATGTGGTGGTCCAAGCAGTGCTTTAACAGCTGTAGCCTGCTAAATCTAAGGACTGGCAGTGGTTGTTCCCCCCATCCTCCCCACTGAGGCTGAGCGTGTCTCTGTCAGATGGAGAAGGTGCCACATGTCAGCTAATGATTTGCTTAATAGTGTGGTTAAGCACCAGTGCAATCAAACCAGTGACAGAGTTAAAATTATCTCCTAATTAGACTGAGAGTCAAAGAAATCCTGGCTTATAGGAAGAGGAGGGAAGCAGGGAAAGAGTTTGCATTTAAATGCAATTCTAGGAAGGTTGGGGGCACCAAAAGAAGTTCGTGTCACCCCATTAAGGTGAGCCTGACACTTGCGTGAGTTACCGCTAGCCAGATCAGAATGAGCATTTTTAAGCCTCTTGCTGGGCTGTAAATAGTGTGGGGAAAGCTTACTGAAATCTGTCTGGGGCTGTGCAGGCTTTATTTCTGTTTATCTTGGTAAATTCTTTTTATACAAGGTCCACAAGTCCTTATTTTTCTTACCCAGCCACCACCTCCACAGAGATGTGTCAAAGGAGTCAGTGGTTCTGTGCAGGGCTGTTAAAGGGGAGCAGTGGGGCAGCTTTACAGCCCCTCTCTGTAAAGCTGGTACTCAGGAGGGTACAAGGTGGGCCTCTACAAAACTGCAGGCATCTGTGGCTTGGGAGCCTTGAGGTGGCTGCGAAGGAAATGTTCCCAGGGGCTCCTGCAGCCAATGCCTGGAAAAGAGCTGCCAGGACTCCCTCACAGGTGGATCAGCAAGGGAGCAGCACCACAGCGTGAGATGGAATTGGCTTTGCACACTCTTTGTTCAGCCAGCAGGGACAAGAGTGTTCTTATTTCCTGCTGGGATTTCTGCAGGGTGTTGAGGGTTTTAAACATCAGAGGGAGCTGCCTCTGTCCAGGGAAATGAGGGATCCAGCACTTGGGTTAAGAGGAATGACTTTTACAGGATGCTTTCCTAGAACTTGTTTTTTTTTTTGGAGAAACCAGATATTTAATTTTTCTTAGGCAGGACTTTCTGTCTGGAAGATGCAGAATTCCAAAAAAGGAGTTTCATATTAATTAATAATAAATGTGTATGAGAAAGCTCCCTCTCCCAGACGTCATCCCCCAAACTGACACACGCTTTCCTACAAACTTGCCAACGTGTTTCTCACCAGCCCCCAAAACCAAAGGAGTGGTGGTTGCTCAGTGGTCTGGGACATGATGCTTCTGAATTTTCAGTGTTCTGGAGGGTGGAGGTTTTGGTAATCCAGAGAGTCATGGTGTCAAATTCATGATACCTAATCTTTTACTGGACTTAAATCCATCTTCCCTATCTACAAAAGGCGAGAACAGCAGTTATTGCTGGTCAGACTTATTAGCATGTCTGTTGGTCTGTCAAACTTGCTACTGTGTTGTTAAACATACTGTACATATTAATAACAAATGATACCTGAATAGAACAGGTCTCACAAATGTTTCCAAGCCAAGGACCATGCTGACCGTGTTCTAGACTGTAAAACTGTTAATGTGTCTCTTTGTTACCATAAAAAGTTGAAATACCATGGTTTTTAAAGCACGTGGTGGCCCAGCCCTTTGGTGTAAGTAGGGGCTTGTGACAACTTGGTGATGACCTTGTTCAGAAAGGCTGGAACAGGCCAAGGTTTCCTCTTGCCCCTCTTTCCAAATACAGCGTAACTTCATAAATACCTTGTTAGCATTTGCATGCTGAGAACCTCTCAATGCCAGAAAAAAGCTCTGGTGAACTTAAATTAATTCTCTTCCTCTTGCCTGGAGGCATATCAGAATGAATCTTTCTGGGTTCCTAATGTGGAAAAGAAATTTATCCCCAGAGGAGAAGGGTGTGCCAGTCACCCACCATCCAAGTGTGGTTTCCAGGCTGTATCAAACTACTGCCGTTCTAACTTCACCTGAATTTTTTTCCCGATTTATGGTGATATTCTTAAATTACAGGAACACGGTGTAGAGATGAGATTTTTTGCCCTTTTAAACTGGCTTCAAAACACTAAAGTACACTGTGCCCGTTGTGTGAAAGGGAAAGATAAAATTTGGGGAGAGGGTTGTTTGCTCTATAACCTCCTCATTGGTGATGGTACGAGGTCACTGCAAATGTCACTGCAGAAATAGTGCTTGTCTGTAGACAATCCATGTGGGATGTGCTCTGGCTGAGGGGATTTGCTGGGTTTTTGTATTCCTGAGCAAACGTGACTGCAGCTGGTGCAGTGTCCTGCAGCGTTGTAGCAAGGCTGTGACCTGTGTTCCTCCTGTTTCCCTGCTCTATGCCCATCTAGCTAATGCTTTCCCAGCTGTGCTTTGTGCGTGTTTTTAGTTTCCATTGTGACTGTTCCCCTCAGAGATGAGTGATCTTTGATATTTAGTCTGAACTTGATGTAAGTGTTCCTGGTTTGCGTGTCTGCAGCAGTGGTCTGCTTTCCCACTGAGGGTTTTTTTTGCCTTCAAAGCTCTTTATGGATTCTCCTAGTATTTGTCTGGACAGCCACTTACACTGCTCCCAGCCAGCTATTTCAGTGCTTCTCTTAATGCTTTCTCAAGGGCTAATGTGTTCTCAGTGCTGTGCTGGGAAAGCACGCAAGGTTTCGGCTGTTGGGGTCGGTTCCAGAGTGCCACCAGGGCTCCTGCCCGAAAGGATAAGCTGTTTGCTTGGAAGTGCCTGGGCCTTGTACCTAAACTCACCACCTTGCTGCTTTGGCTGATCTTAGCAATACGCTTTATACTACAGAAGAAACCCAACCTGTGGAAAGAGATCTGCTTTCGATGTCTCATGAGAGCATTTGTGGATGTGCAAGCTTTTAGCAGAGCCCGTTGGAAAGAATTGTGGCTATCAGCTGTGGCAGCTGGTTGTGGTTCGCTTACAAGTTGTTTGGAGCCAGTACACCCATCAGCAAAGCAGTGTGAGCAGGGAGGGATGAAAGAAACTGATTGTCATGGAGACCCAGCCCTGAACCACTCTTCCATTTTGTCTGGACCTTTCCAGTTTGTTGATGTGTGTTTTGGAGATGATTTCAAGCTGCACGTAGCAGACTGCAGAGCTGTGAACCCGGCAGATTTCACAGGCTTAGAAAACCAGGCAGAGTCCTACCAGTGTGTCAGCTGGGGAAACTTGTTCTTTCCATTGTTTGTTCACCCAACACAGCCAAAATAAATCAAAGGAGGGATACTTTTGTATGGGCACAGAGTGACAGGACAAGAGGGAATGGGTTCAAACTGCCAGAGGGCAGGGTTAGATGGGATGTTGGGAAGAAATCCTTCCCTGTGAGCCTGGGCAGGCCCTGGCACAGGGTGCCCAGAGAAGCTGTGGCTGCCCCATCTCTGGAAGTGTTCAAGGCCAGGCTGGATGGAGCTTGGAGCAACCTGGTCTAGTGGAAGGTGTTCCTGCCCATAGCAGGGAGTTGGAATGAGATGGGCTTTAAAGTCCCTTCCAACCCAAACCAGTCTGGGATTCTGTGATTCTCTCTGGCCTCTCAAGCTATCCCCATAGAAGAGCAGAAACCTGGGATTCACAGTTGAAAGAGCTTTAAGACATAATCAGCATTGGATCAAAGGGAAAGTCCTGGTTCCCAGGGCTATTTAGTGCAGTGAGAAAGCATTAAAAAGGTTCTTGGAAAGAAAGTATGGGGAGCATCTGATTCCGTGTGAGCAGAGCCAGCCTCCTCAGTTGGATTGAAAGCATATGTTTTGAAGTATGTTTTGAAGTCCTTACCTTGATGCCTGTCACTTTGTGGCTTCTCCACAGAGGCTTTTTTGCTCTGTTTTGTGTGTGTATTTAATTTTCCAGAGAAGAATGGTTCAATTTTCATTAACTAACTGAGACTGTCAATGAAAATACAAACTGTAAAGGTGTCTCTGACAGCTTGTATAATTCAGAGCCAAATTGTAAATTGCCTTCTTCTAGACCACTGAACACCTATCACAGTATATTAAACCCAGTTTAATTGATTTGGAAAAGCTTTAAGGAAGTGATCAAGCCAAAGATCTTCTGTTACTTTCCATTCCAAATCCCTCTCTTCCAGGATAATCTCTTTTCCCAGGACTGTTCATTCTTAAATGGCCTTAATGACTAGAAAAATGGTCATTTTCCTAGTAATTTTTTTCTAGTGATTCATTTCCAAGGCTTCTCAAATCTCTTAATATGAGTTAAGCCTTCATATAGGAAACAAGTGTGAATTGCAAACCCTTTGCAACATGTGTATCTCTGATGTGTGGTTTGCAGCTTATAATTGGGCAAGCAGTTCAAATCGGCTTTTTGGGACTGGCTGTTGAAAATGGATTTGTTTTGTGTTGGATCCTCCTTGTGTCTTATTCTTTGGATGAAGCTGCAACAGTTTCTACGGGGAAAAAACCTGTAGGTAGAGGTGTAAACACAGCATACTGTGCTTTTAAAACAAAGTAAATATACTTGAGCTGAAACAATTTGAAAAATTTCAATTAAAATCCTACTACAACAAGCCTTGTGATCTGGGGGATAGAAAATTTAAAGAGAACAGTGGTTTTGAACCTCGTTAGGTGGAATGAAATGTTTGGGTAATCCTGGTTTATCACACATCCTGGCAGTGGTTAACTTGGTAAGTTAGGAGAAGTCTCAGGTCTGTTTTTCTTTAAGATTCTTTAGTGATTTTAACTTGGATGCCTTGACTTAATCATTATATAAACGGAAGGTGGGTGTGTGCGTAGTGCGTGTCCATAAACCCAGATCTGACTGGTTTTGCCAGGCCTGGGGAGGGAGGTTTGGGAAGGGACGGAGTGGATTGGTGCTGAAGATGGCCTGGCCATGGGCACTGCGGTGGCACCTGAGGGGGAGCAGCCCTTCCCGAGGGCATCCAGCCTCTCGTTCCCACAGGCTCAGCCCCAAGGAGTGACAGATGTGCCTGAGCTTTGAGGGTGGCACTGGCTGTGAGATGAAGGGATCAACTTCAGTTTATGGCTTTCCTAAAACTTCATCTGTTTGTGCCTCTGTTGTGCTTTCATGTGTTTGAGCATAAGTGCGTTGAATTTTGTAGCACAGCGATGCTGTGCAGGAGATGCTCAAATGAATAGCTGTGAGCTATTAGGAGATGCTGTTGCAGTCATTCCCTTTATCAGTGGTCAATTAAATAAAAACCTTTTGATCTCTGGGCCTCCTGCTTACCTTGCCAGAGATGACCGATGATGAAGCAGTGAAGGTGCCAGTCAGCCCCACCTGCTGCCAAGGCTGGGGTTTCGGGAGCAGTCCCACAGGGAATAAAAGCTTCTCCTCCTCCAGAGGAGCCAGGAGCGAGTTTGTGTTTCTGAAACCACGCACAGAATGCTGCAGGATACTCCATGGCTGCTGCTTGTGCTGTACGGAAGGGGTCAGCCCCACTTTCCTGTGGTTAGGGGGATTGAGCACCTCTGCTGTGAGGAAAGGCTGGGAGAATTGGCATTGTTCAGCCTGGGGAAGAAAAGTTCTGGGGTAACCTAATTGTGGCTTTCCACAATTAGGGAGGGAACTTACAAAAAGAGAGACTATTTACAGGGGGGAATGGCTTTCAACTGCCAGAGGGCAGGGAGAGATGGGATGTTGGGAAGAAATTCATCCCAGGGAGGGTGGGCAGGCCCTGGCACAGGGTGCCCAGAGAAGCTGTGGCTGCCCCTGGATCCCTGGAAGTCCAAGGCCAGGCTGGACCGGGCTTGGAGCAACCTGGGATAGTGGAAGGTGTCCCTGCCCATAGGAAGAGGGGGTGGAACAAGATGATCTTTGGTCCCTTCGAGCCCAAACCATTCCAGGATTCTATGACCTCCTCCTCTTGCAAATAGACCAGGTGAGAGGAGCTGAAAAAAGCTGAACTGGGAAGCCTTCAGAACTGAATTTAACACACTAGTTAAGTGTCAGGTTCAAAATTAACGTGTTTGTGTTCTTCCTGCACGTCATTAGAGTGTCAATAAAGATCTGCCTCTGCAGAACGCTGCCTTTCACTTGTGCTTTAACTTCTGCCAAGTTGCCTCTCCAGGCACGTACCTATGGCACACAGGAGGTGAGCATTGCACCATCTCCTCTTTAAGGGCACAGGAGGGAGGCCATCCTGCAAAATAAGTAAAAGTACATCATTAACCAAAGGATATTAAACATTAACATATAGGGATATTAAGTTTGCATGTAAGTATCCTTGATCTGTGGTCTGGTGGCACAATGAAATGGAGTACTTTAATGACTTTAAAACATTAATATATTTTTGTTGGAATCTTTTTCAGTTCCTTCTGTTGCTCTGCTCTTGCCAGGGAACGTAAGGGATTTAGAAGCCAGAGTTGCACAGTAACAATCCTTACAGCAGGCAGCGTATCCAGGGGGAAAATGTCAGGCATCCGCCCTTAATCAACTGGAGGGTTCTTCCAGAGCTTCATGAGATGTATGTTGGACTAGCAAAAGGATTGATTTCTGCTGTACTAATAACACCTGGTGGTGAACGGCTGCAAACAGAATGTAGAAAGCAGGGAAGAATGCCAAGCTGAACGTCCTACACTTTGGTATTTCTTCCAGAAAAAAACTGGCCAATGTTAATTGGCTGCAGGTGTTTGTCGCCAAACTTGTGAAACTCAGAGTATCTGTAAAGCTTGTCTGGCGCTTCTGGGCAACACTCTTAAACTTCCCTGCTAAGTGCCTCATAAAGGATTCAATCCTAAAGCGAGTTTGGTCTCTAGGCTTGCCCTGTAAGGCTCGTAATCCAAGAGAAGGAACCACTTTTTGTCTTTTAATGCTTGGACTGACCAGATGTGACTTTGTGGGTACAGCCTCTTGCTGTGTGAGAGTACTTACCTTTCTGTTCCACCACTTTTTGGACCAAACCCATATGTATGGTTAGCCAGAGAGATGAGGGTTTTTTGTGCTGTGCTTTCCTGCAGGGAATTGATGGTGTAGGACTCCCACAGCAGTGGGATGTGCTGGGCTGCTGTGGCTTGCAGGGTGTTGCACCTCTCGATATTTCAGAGCGTGCAGATCCTCCCAAGCTGTGCATGTGCTGGCGCCAGCTCCGAAGGCTACAAGAGCCTGCTGTGTCTTTTCAAGAGCTGAAAGCGAGGTTCCCTCCTTTCTGAGTTTATTTCCCTGGAAAACCAGTGCGAGTTGGCTGCTCCCCAGCACGCACCGAGGCAGAAGGAATTTCCTTGCACTTGTGGGAATCTCACTTCATAACTCTGCTTATTGTTCCATTCTTGATGCTGAAAGTGCAGGGGTCTGTCAGTGAGGTGCTGTTTCCTCATCGGGAAGCTCTTTTTGCGGTGGGAGGAGAGGAGCAAGAGTTCTCATTTTAAACTGGTTCTAACAGAGACTAAAGGAGCTGCCTAATGGGGTTGGTAAGTGCTAGAGGAAGAAAATCAAACAAGAAACCAAACAACAAAACAACAGCTAAACTGCCCCGGGGGAAATCGCTGAGGGGAATCCATCTGATGCCTTCTCTCTTAGTTATGCAGTTTTCAGCTGTGAGTGGCTGAGAGAGACAAAATCCCTGAAATTAGTGAGCTCAGAACTCACTGAGTTCTTCAAACTTTTTTTTAAACCATGGTTGACAGGCCCCCTTAATTTTGAAAAGAGTTATAAACCTTTTCAGTAAGACTTAAGTGACGAATCTGGAAATTAGGGAAAGGAATTTAGTTCTCAGATTTCAAAGCTAACACAGGTTTAAATGTATCCTAGTGTTTTCTTTGGGTCCTATGTTTCAAGCCTTCAGGATTCAAAGGAATTAAAATTCTCAGCTTTTTTCCTCAGTAACCATGAGGATTGTATTAAAGAAGTGGAATCCAAACCATCCTACTCCAGTCAAGCAAAAATACTTTCATAGTGAAATTGTGATCTGGCATCACAAACTGTCAGGGAGATGTTCCAGGCCTGCTTTGTGTTGCCTGCCAGAGGTAGGAAGGACTGTGTGAAGGTTGGATGAGAGGGAGTGTGTGGGGGTCTGGTGTACCCTGCCTGTCATCTGTCTTAAGTTAGGAATAGGGTAATTCTCTGTAAGTTGTTGACACTTGCAATAAAACTAAGAATATAGACTGAGAGAAGGTTTGTTTTGGGGTTTTGATTTGGTTTTTAGTTGGGGAGGAAGTGATGTGGATGGTGGCAAGGGCAGCACCTGTGAAAAGTGATAGATTCTGCTTGACTGATTTGCTTAACATGTCAGCTCAACTTTTTTCCCTTTTATTACCTCGTTTTACCTCTCTTGTCTCCCAGAGGCTCAATCAAAGCCATCAAATGCAGTGATGTTCCTGCTCAGCAACAGTTCCTGCTGCAGCTCCTCATATCAGTATCTCCAGAGCAGCAGTAATGCCTGGGATAAAGGCACAATGAAGGATGAGGAACAGTTACTTCATCCCTGCTTTTTCCCTTCTCTGCAGAGAACTAATCTGCTTCCTCCTGCCCCCTCCTCTTCCTGGACACTGTGGATTACCTGCTTCTTTTTAGGCAGATGGGCAAAGGAAGCAGGATGAGGAGCGAGTATTTATAGCTCACCTCCTGTTTATGTTCCCTTCCTAGCAGATGTGATGGAGCTTTGTACTAATGCTGGAACAAGAGAAAATTCAGGCAGGAATGAGAACTGAGACAAATGAAGATCATTTGCTAATGTGTAGGTCATACAAAGTGCTTCCAAATGTAAAGAATAACACTTCCCACATCTTGCTGGCATTGCCTTTTTTTTGGGTCTGTCTACAGCCTGATTTTAAAACGCAGAAGGAAAAATCCATGAGGATTAGCACTGCAGTTCAGATGGGTTCTTGTTTGCTTGACCTTCATGTGCATGAAACACTGCCCTGTGGAGGCAGTGGGTGCAAAATGTTCTTTTTGGTGCAAAGTCTGACCTCTTGAGTGGGATGGAATAAGGGTGTGCTGTCAAGGAGAGAGAGGAATGAGTTCAAGCCAGTGGGATTTAATCAGACAAGTGTTTGGGTCCTGGGAGACGAGCTGTGTGGTTGAAAAAGGCAGCAGTTTGGACTTGTTGGAGAAAATTGTGCTCAGAAGTATATGGCTTGTTGCTGTCACTGCAAGGGCACAGCTCCCGGGTACAGGGGCTTTCCCCGCTGCATTCCCTCTGGCCAAATCCCTGGGGGTTTGCAGGGATGCAGTGTGAGCAGTACCCTTGTGGGAGCAAGGGGTGTTCTGTCACATCCCAGGCTCCCGAACAGCAGCCCAGTGTATGCCTTGAGGGAAGCACTGCACGGTCACATTGGCTATGTGAGCGTATCCAGAGACCGTAGCAAGCAGCTGGAGGAGGTCTTCCATACAGGGCTGCAAATCCCTGGTAAAGTTTGGCTCAATTTCAAAGGATGATTGAGTTGGTTTTTTTTAAATTTTTTTTTTCTCTCAAAGAGATATCCTGGAAGCGGGCAGCGATGTTGTTGCGTTTGACGCTGGTTAGGCGCCAAGGACCTCGGGTGCCTCAGATGTCCAGGTACCTCCGAAAGAAAAGAAGGGGGTGAGAGACGCAGGCAGATGGGTCTGTTTGGATCTCCAGTGGCAGATGGGTCTGTCTGGATCCCTTTGGAGGTGTCTGAGGAGGGCAGGGAGGATGCTGAGGGGGAATTAGCGGGAGTTAGCTGGAGTTGGCAGGGCAGTGCCGGGGCGCTGGCAGCAGCTGGGTCCCTCATAAGGTGCCGCCATCTTGCCCTTGTCACCCCGCTGCCCTCAGGGCTGCGTGAGGGGCTGCTGCGGGCTGGGAACGTCCTGTGAGTGCCCAGAGCCCTGTGCTGGCTCGTTTTTGAAGGGTTTTATTAGCAGACTGGTTTAATAGTCACTGGATGGGTTGCCTGGGGCTGGGAGGGGTGTCTGTGGCTAAGGGGTCTCTGTGAGGGCTTTGTGGGGTGCCCGGGGCTGAGGGGTCTCTGAAGGCTGTGTGGGGTGCCCGGGGCTGAGGGGTCTCTGCTATTCTGGGGTGTCTGGTGCTGAGGGGTCACTGAAGGCTGTGTGGGGTGCCCGGGGCTGAGGGGTCTCTGCTATCTGGGGTGCCTGGAGCTGAGGGGTCCCTGAAGGCTGTGT